>OMKR01045106.1:0-11617 GCA_900302355.1 Cyttopsis rosea | reverse complement strand
CAAACAAGAATGCGATATGGCTGGACTGTGGAATCCATGCCAGGGAGTGGATCTCCACTGCTTTCTGTTTGTGGTTTGTGCAATATGTAAGTATGATTCATGGAAATCCAGTTGCCCTAGAAATTGCAGGATGTGCACTGTCATGTACCAGCAAATAGTGATTTTATCTCTCTGGGCAATATGTCATTATAATATTACCGGTAATATTGTGATATGAGACTAGATATCATCTGCTTTTTGGTGATTGTAATATTGTGTTATTGTTGAATGTGGTCTTTAAGGCTGAATTGCATGTGATGCAGTTTTCTGAACTTCATAGACTGTTGTTCTAGCTGTTCTAATCAATGCAGAAAAAAGTGGGATATTTGATTTTGTCAATATCTGCTCTATTTTGAGACTTTGAGACTGAACAGATCTCTTACTTTTCACACAAAGACTGTCTGACTGTATGGTGAGCTTCCCATTTTCGAAAAAGGAGATAACATGTTTGCTTATGGTTTAAATGTTTAAAGAAAAAATGTCATGTTTAAAAAAACAAAAATATATATATTTATATGAGACTCTTACTCTTACTTTTCACTCATAGTCCTTGGGATCCTACACGGTAAACCAACCCATTACTGATATATTGGACAACATGGATGTCTATGTCCTACCGGTTATGAATCCTGATGGATACAAGTATACATGGACCACGGTAAAAAAAAAAAAAAAGATCACACATTAAAACATTAAAAAAACATATTAATTGATCAAATGCTAATTTAATTCAAACCTGTATGTTGATTTTTTTTCCCTTCTGTTGGATCAGGATCGGATGTGGAGAAAGAATCGTTCCCATAATATCAAGAGCAAATGTGTAGGAGTGGACTTGAACAGGAACTTCGATGCTAATTGGTGCAGTAAGTGATATTTTTTTTCAAGCTTCAGTATTTTGCACAAAGTTCACTCTGGATTAAATAACAAAGGTTTACTTTCTTGATGCCATAAAACACAGTTTCTCTGGAGTACGTCCACTCTGTGGCTTGTCTGAGAGCTAAATCTAGACATTATTTGTCCAGATATTTCGTTTTATATATTTATCATTTATTTCAGCGGCCAAGAAAGCAGCAGACAATGTTACTGAAAACATAAAAACATAACAATATAAAGTACAATATAAAACGGCATTTACATTGTGAAAGAAGTGGAAGTCTAGGAGGTAAAACAACTGCAAACATCGGCTTCATGACCCAAAATTTTAACCCTTTCATCTCTTAAATTAAAACCCTCTAATGGGTGAAAGTGTAAAAATGATTTTGTCTCCTCACTGCTAAAGAGGGCCAGCCCACTCCCAAAGAGGCCATACAATGAGGATCGAGAGCTATTGAATTGGTGACAAGCGGCGGTGTGCAGCATACAGTATGTAGAGAAGCCTTAGGGCCAGACATATACAAAATATCCCCATTTATATAAATCTGGCATGAAAGGAAAGACTTATCACGAAAATAAAAACCCGGCCTCATCTTTTTTTTAGACCATCATGCAGGGCTTAAAGTCAGATACTCATCTCAGCAGAAACCCAGAAACTCTTTCTATTTGCCTGCTCTGCGTTGCAGCTCTGGAAGGAAGGAGTCTGAGGTTTCAAGTTAAATCTGTTTAGAACAGTTGTGTCTAGTAAATAATGGTCACCTGTGCTTCTATTTCTGTCGGTGAGAGAACAATTTTTTACTTTCTATTCTTCTGTGTTCTTGTGATTGTTGTTGTTCTTCTTATTACTACTATAATAACCAATTCATATTATAATCAATTATTATTTTAGAAGTTATTAACTATAAAAGTTAATAAAATAATATCATGGTGGAAGAGAGAACAAAGTATCGTATCTAGTGTATATTTCATCATATCTGACTCTCCCCAGCTGAAGGAGCCTCTAACCAGCCCTGCTCTCAGATCTACTGCGGTCAGTTCCCAGAGTCGGAGCCAGAGTCTGAAGCGGTGGCCAACTTCCTGCGTCGTCACAAAGACTCTGTGAAGCTCTACATCTCCATCCACTCCTACTCACAAATGCTGCTCTTCCCATACTCCTACACCTTAGATGAAGCGGAGAATCATGATGACCTTGTAAGTGGTTTGCTCCATAAGGCGAGTAGCCATCAAATGGCTATTTAGTGCATAATTCAGGAATGCCATGGACACACTACACGACTTTCAAAGTCGTCAGATCGCTGTACAGTTCACGCTACAGAACTCTGTCTTGTGATGGGGAATCTTGAAGTGGTTGTGGTTTCACACTACATGACTGATCGGCGACACGGGGTCACACATTACAAGATGTTTCACCAGGAGGAATCCCAGAAGAGTGTCTCCAAACTACGTTTGTCACCAAAACACACGCAAGTAGTGACACGAGAAACCATGGATTTTTTAAATATACTTTTTCATTCGATTCTTGCTAACTGTAAAAAAAAAAAGATTATAAGCAGAATTTAAATAAGAAATATCTAAAAAACCTAGAGAAGAACACAAGAAATGAGAATGTGTTTCTGGCTGCAGCTGCTCCGGTGCACTTCCTTCTCGACTCCTCCATCACCCTGTGTCTGCTCTCATTGGCTGTAGCTCGCTGCATCACTCCAGACACGACCTGCCCCTATAAAAGGGCCCTGTGCCCGCTGTTCTGCTCCTCAAGGATCTTCAGTGACCCTAGGAAGACAGCAGGGCAGGAAAAGTTAGAGGGCTTCGCCTATGATCATAGAATTTGAGTTGGAGTCCTGGGTCCTGAATGGTGCAGGCTGAACAGTGCTGACTGTCACAGGTGATCTCAACCATCGTGGGGTCTCGCGCACAGCCCACTTCTTGGCTCTACGCCTCCAAATGGAACGTGTTTGAACGATCGTGCGTCGACAGTGATGTCGACCCCCTGTGCTGCAGTGTCATTTCTATATTGGAATTTCTGCAGTCTCTCATGGACGAGCAGCGCGCGGCGTCCACCATTAAAGTGGCGATGTCATGAGGGTTTCACTCACGGTACGGTGTTTAGTCACCCACTCGTGAAGCGTTTTCTCATGGGGCCGCGACGCGCAGGTCCTGCGACGCAAGTGGTCGCTCCTCAGTGGGATTTGGAGCTGGTTCTGGATGCGCTCTGTAGTGTGCCCTTTGAACCTGTCTCAGGTGCCATTGAAGCTCTCTCTTGCCCTTATTTGTGACTCTACTCTTAATTTTATTTTTTATTAAATTAAAATTCTACTGTACTTTTTAACTTAAAATTCTTTATTTTATGCCTACTACGTAGTTGTTGCTTGCCTTGCCCCAAGAATTTCATTGTTCAGAATGACTTTGTGTTGTACTGTACATTCGACAAATAAAACACTTTTGACTTTTGATTTTGAGCTGCTGTCCTTTAAGAGGGCGCTGCTTATCACTTTCACCTCTGCAAAGTGTGTCGGGATCTGTGCACTCTGTCTGTGCAACCTGCCTGCTTAGCCATTAATGGCGATCTCAGCAGTATGGTGTTATGTCCTAACCCGACATTTACACTTAAGGTTGTGACAAGCTCATACAGATCGAGGGTAGTTACCCTCAATGGCTTTTTTCCTCCTCCTCACCATGATGTGCAGGAGGAGCGACTTCACTGTCAGTGTCCTGTGTGCACGCTGGCGTGCTACGTGGACCGCACAGCTTCAATTCGGTTGGCGCAACAACCGTTTGTGTGCCATGGAGTGGATGCGCTTGGCCGGCCGCTCTCTGCACAGCGCCTTTCTCATCGGTTATGCGATTGTATCGCGATGGATGAGTCGGCAGGTCGGGATGCACCGACCTTTCCTTTGAGCCCACTCTACTCGAGGTGTGTGCCTTGACTGCCCTTTTTAGGGGTGTCAGGGTTCAGGACATTTGTACGGCAGCGTCTTGGTCGTCACCGTCTCCATTTTTTCGTTTTTACCTGCGTGATGTATTCGCAGGGTCTCTTTACCGGTCTGTGCTTGGCATTGCAGCCGAGCGGACTTAGGGAATTTTCTGTGTGACGGGCTAATCAGATGCTCTGACATACTGCCTGTGCCTAGTGACACTTTCTCTGTGTATACAGTGTGTATGGTGTTAGTGGCTTCCCATTGGCCATTGTTGAGCACGATGGATTGCCAGGGTCGCGGTGTGCATATATTATATCACTGTCTGTTTTGGCTGCTTCACTCTGGACCGGCACGGCACTTGAGGCGTGTTCCAGCAAGATAGTATTGGGGGTCTCCGCCCCCGGTGCACCAATAGGAGCGTAGCCCCTAAGGGGCGGAGCCTCCTGACATAGAACGAGAGTTACTGTAGCTTTGTAGCTACAGTTCGATGAAGGAGGCGTAGCCCCTTAGGGTTTATACCCCACTGGACCCCCATCCGTCTTGCTGAATTGGTCTCAGAGGATGAAGGTTTAATATCTGGTTGGGTCGGGAGGGATGCAATGAGAGACAGACACGGGGTGAGGGGGAGGGGAGGAGTCGAGTAGGAGAGACGGAGAGACAGAAGTGCAGTGTCACTACTTGCGTGTGTTTTGGTGACAGAACGTAGTTTGGAGACCAGACAGACTCGTCTGGGATTCCTCCCGGTGAAAGATCTTGTAATGTGTGACCCCCTGCTGCCGATCAGTCATGTAGTGTGCAACCACAACGACTTCAAGATTCCCCATCACAACACAGAAAGTTGTGTAGCTGTCCAGTGATCTGACGACTTTGAAAGTCGTGTAGCGTGTCCATGGCATAAGTTACGTTACGAGATTTCTGGTTTTGAGAGTCAGGACTCTGGTAATCTGGCATTGCTACACCTCTGTGTCAAATCTTGTGCGGTTTCACGAGATTATGACTGGGCAGTAGTGCAACATTTGGGACGCAAGCTGCCGTTGCCTCGTCTGGGAACCAGACTAATCTGCGAGCTGATGTTTCATTTGCTTTAGCAGATACGTCTGGCCACCCTCCCATTTAAACAGATTTACACCCAACCTGGAAATGGCCGGACCAATCACAACCATTTATCTAATATGGGCCGGGTTTGATACGATGACGATACAGAGGACCATACCTTACCAAGATGGCTGCCGCTGACGTGGAATGGTCTTGTTCAATCTGCTATTGCGACAGTATTATACAAACTGGACGGTATATTTTCTCTAAAAGAAGAACAAACAACTGCACTTAAAGCTTTTATTGATACGAAAGATGTGTTTGCCGTACTTCCAACAGGATTTGGTAAAAGTTTAATTTTACAACTGGCCCCACCGGTCGCCATTTTTCCTTCGCTCAGCGCTACGTCACACGTTTGCTCTGATTGGTTGTAGCTCTGTCCAATTGCGTCCAGAGACATTTTGATCTGCGCCCGTTGAAAACACCCCTTGGAAATCGAAAATGAACGGAGAGGTTCCAGACCAATACGCATTTGTCTGGCGATGCCAGGCTGGTCGTTACCCAAAGAAGAAGAAGAAGATTAGTGTGTGGTGTGCTGTTTGTGCTGCTCTACACACACCATAGGAACAAAACTGTTTTCAACATTTGAAAAATGTTGTAGTGTGGGCCAGGCTTTAGTGTTATTATAAAACATTATAACAAACAAAAACTAAAGTTTAACAGCTTAACTCTTTTCCAATTTCCACAAACAGTATTTGTCACAGGGGACAAAATATATTACGGTTCAGATTTATTTTACCAAACAGTAATCTCACTGAAGTAATGGGTCAATCAAACAGGTTACAAGAAATAATCTTTTTTTTTGTTGTGTTTTGGGGTATTTTTGAAAGCTTGCGATGGCTCAGGAAGCGGCTCAGGAAATCAAAAGACACTACATGAACACCTACAAATACGGTGCTGGAGCAAAAACAATATGTGAGTTGGCCTAAGCTGATGATAAATGTATTTTTCCAAAGTTTCCACAAGCCACGTAATGACCTTTTTAAATATTGTATTCTATTCTGTTCTATTCTATTTGTTTCCAACCACAGATCTGGCTCCTGGTGGTTCTGATGATTGGGCTTACAACCTTGGCATCAAATACTCCTTCACTTTTGAGCTGGAGGACCAGGGGGAATATGGATTCCTTCTGCCACCATCTCATATTTCCAAAGCCTGTAATGAAGCTCTTCTTGCTGTCAAATCTCTCGCCCTCCAGGTCATAAATAAAACACAAGGCACTTTGTGAAGTAACACACTGCTGAGTGTCTCTACAATACTGAACTGATTACTATGTCTAACACGCTGTAACTGTTTGTGGTCTGTACGTTTTAGGGAAGATAATTAGTACCATGTGAAAAAAATGTTTCATTTCAGAGATAAGACAAGATGGAACTTTATTGATCCTCTGAAGGGGAAGTTCAGGCGTCGCAGCAGCTCAGTGGGGAAGCATAACGTGCATTAAATTCACGATATATACATACAATAATTAATCCAATCGTAACGAATAGAATAAGTGATAAGGTAATAATCCTAATTATAAGCGGCTCAATAATGTACAGCATAACGATTTCAATTAAATCCAAGAGAATGGTTTTTGAATCAGGTTAATTAAACCATAACGGCGAGAATTCATCGACGACGACGAGTCTGACTCCCCCCTGCCTGCCAACGCTCTTCTTTGCTCAGATTGTTTCTCAGAACTGAATGTTTTTTCACACGTGGCCTCCTCTCCCACATCGCACAAGACCACAAACTTGCGGAGAAAAAAATTGCTAAATAAAATCAATAAATGTGCCACCGCTGTGTAGTTCCTTGTGTCCGCCTGCTGGGGGCAGCATCGCAACCGCGCCGACTTTCTGCGGCCAAATGACCTCGCGGGCACCCGTTGCCAACATGAGGGCGCACAGGGGAGCCGCGGCCGGGAATAAATGAATAAAACAAGTTGGTGTCTGGTAAACCTGTTAACTCGCGCGGTGGACGAAAATAAACACAAACAGATGCGACACAGAATTAATTATTTTGGGTGAGACGCCGCTCATTTCATCTGTTTAACGTATCGGCACGTGCCGTTGCATGGTAAGCGATGTTCTCGCGCGCGGAGGCTTCGCAGGCCGCGCGCCTCCGGTTAGCCTTTAGCTAGCCGCGTAGCCGGACGCTAGTTAGCAGGTAGCCGCCTGTTGTCGCCGATTATCTCGCGACCGGATTAAAGTGTTTAATTCGTGTTCACACGCAGACGCAGACGCCGACCAAGCCGAAGCTCGAGGAGCGTCCGGTTTGGAGTCACTTCGGTCTGGTGGTGTTAGCACAACAGCTAGCATGCTAACCGCCGCCGTTCGTGAGGTGGGTGGGGAAACGGCTTCGGTCGGCCACCTTCGCCCGGAACGCGAGCGCAGGGGACGGCGTCCGATCTTCGCATCGCGTTGAAGCGAAGACCTCGTCGCGTCGTATCGTACGCGCCGTTGTGGGGGGAACGCGTCACCGCACCACGGAGACGGATCGAAACCTCGATACACAACCATGACCTCGCTGGAGAATGTGGCGATAGGCGATGAACCTCAAGTTCACGCCGTCGAACCCCGGACGATGTGCAAGTTAATACATTGTGTGTTTACGCTGAATGTTTACATCCACTGCACCGGGGTGTACAACAAGGTTTATTACAACGCAGTGCTGTGGATGAGTTTTTTGGACCAAGTGCATTCTCATGTACAAGGAATCTGTCCTGGTAACTTACTGCCTTGTAATGCAGACAGACGAGTAGCAGATGAGTTTGTGCGAGTTAACGTGGGCCGCCGCTGTCCACATTCATGAATTGCCTCCGTTTACCGGTTTCTTTTCCCCGCACGTCTGAAAGCGAGCTACTTGCAAACAGCTGGACAACGTTTTTTGTGTTCAGACATGTTTTCGTGCATTCGATCACTCTGTTGATATTAACGCTGTTCTTTGCACTTGCAGTCCTGCAGAATGTCCAAGATCAGGCGGAAAGTAACAGTGGAGAATTCTAAAACCATATCTGACAGCAGCACCACCAGCAGCAGCAACAGTAGTAACAACCCCGCCGCCCCCTCTCGCCGGCCCAGCGTGTTCGAACGGCTCGGACCCAGCACCGGGAGTAATGCTGCTGACGTACGTGTTTAGGGATACTGACTATATTCTTCAGTTAGTGATTACGCAAAGATTTGCCACTTGTATAGGTGTGCCCTGATGGTGATTAGCCCCAGCTGAGTCAATTTACCCGAGCACACCTAGAAAGAGAGAGAGAAAGAGACAAATGGGACATCAGGGGGAGTGTGTAACACCTGTGCACTGTAAACATAACAGCGGATGCCTGTGGGGTCCAATCCAATTTGTAGAGATTGTCCTTGCCCGACCCGTACCTCTTGCCAGATCTGTCCCGCGGGCGTGCAACATCCCATGTACTGTTTATGAGGTGTATGGGAGTTTTTCTTAAATCTATTTGTTTATATTTGGTTATTTGAATGTAATATGTGTTGTTTCAGTGAAATACTTTTTTTTAAGCTGAACTGGTAGGAATATAAGAGGCTACACGGTCATGCTAAAAACTGTTGGATTGTCTTCCATAACATTAGATTTATGGTATTTTGCTAAGGAAATAATTAAGTCTAAATATAGTTGCATTTAGTTGAATGTAGTGAGTTTGTTGCTATTGGTTTTGTAGGAGATGAACGATGCATTATCAAACGAACCAATAATGTAACATCTGGGTCAATGTTAATTATATATCTATATAATATCTTGTGTATATTATTATCTTATATCTCGGTGGGGCGGTTTTGCGAACAACTGAAATAGCCTTTCTCCGCCATGGTTTAAATTAGTCTCATTGCCCTAGTCTTGGTTTAAAACAATCTGATTTCCAGAATGAAAATTAGAGCTAATCTAGGTCTAAGTGAAGCCTTAAATTAAACCTGGCCGGAGGCAGGTTTATGAATTATGTGTTGTGTTGTTTTGTTTGCTTGGTTGTTTTTCCAGGCCCAATACCAATTATTGGTATTCAGTGAGACCTGTATCGTTGATGTTTAGAGCTATATTCATTTGCAGTGAGTGACAATTTTGGTGTCAAAGTGTCCATTAATGTTTAATTACATGTATTATACTCCACAGCACAAAAATAGGCCAGTACATAAACAAATAAAAGTGGCATGTCTGAGAAGCCATTGGGTTTGGCCCAAGAACATGTCATCACTAGATCCCTCTTATTGTTTAACTGTAATTGTCAATATATGATCGATTGTTTGTCTGAGGCAGAATATTCAGCACTCAGCCATCCTCCTGTGCTTCGATTCAATTTCAACATATCTCATCTGACTGTTTCTGTCTTTCAGAGTCATTGTAGAAATTGGTTGAAGACCGGAAATTGCAGCTACGGCAGCACTTGTCGCTACACACATGGAACTCAGCCACGAGGAAAAGGATTTAGTTTTAGCCGGTAGGGATGTCCGTTTGCATGTTTTGCTGGCATACGATTTAGATTTTTTTTCCCCTTAATTATTTGTTGCGGTTTCTCAGCTGTTATCATACTTAACTGGTCGAAAGCTTCTTATTAAAGGATAAGTATGCTGTTTTTCAACCCAGGCGTTATTCAGATGTTGGTTCCTATCATTTAGCATATAACTGTTCCGAGCACAAACTTGTTGAAGATACCTACCGCTCTGCTGCAGCTTCTCACTGTGCACTGTCTGATGTGACAAGTCTGCAGCCATTAAAAATCCAATAAGACACATGGAATGGGACTTTGCCGTAAAAAAAAATTTTGTTTTGTTTTAAACATGTTTTTAATATCTAACATCACATACTATTTAAAACTTTTTGCAACTGCTGTAGAACATCCAGAGCGTAATGTTGGCTACAGTAGTTTCTTATGTTAGTGCATATGTAGCCAAAAGAGCTGATTTGTGTAAGTGAAAAAGTGTAAGGTAAACCCTGATAAAATCCACGGATTGCAAAAATGTGCAACCATTTTTTCAGTATAACTTATTAAGACTGTCTGATTACATTGTGAGTATCTCATTTTTGAAAAGGAGATTTTTTTTTATCCCCCCTCATTGAACTGGAGGTTGTGCTATGAACAGTTTTAAATGATGGGAACCATTTTGGTCTGGGTTGAAAAATAGCGAACATATCTTTTAATGTCTAAATACTTAAATGTTCATCCTTGTGTGCATCGCCGAGCAGGTCAGCAGAGAGGCCCACTGGTGATCTGCGGGAGAGGATGAAGAATAAGAGACAGGATGTTGACTCTGAGAACCTGAAGAGAGATTTAGACGAGCCCACATCGCCCACAGCTAGAGTGAGTCTGTTGTTTCACTTAGTTTCTGATTAATTCTATGTTAAAAATTAAGCTAGCAGCTTTGGAAGCTCCTCTTCGAATGTCCCCTCAAAAGGTTTGTGAAATTTCAGTCGACTCTTCAGTCTAAATTAAAAATGTCAAAATCCAGCGTAGGAAAGTCAACTGATTCCTGACTATGCACTCTTTTCCTGCATTATCCCCGACCTCCACTTGACAGTTGTGGATTTTCATAAGCCATTTAATCAATTTCCTACACAGAGCGACCTAGCCGAAAGGACCCCCTCCCTTACACTACCACTAGCTCTCATTTTGTTTGCATGTGTGCAGCAGAGAGATTCCTCCAGAGGCCGCCACAGGGAGAAAGAGGATATAAAGATCACAAAGGAGCGCACACCTGCCAGCGAGGAAGAGCCAGCTGAGTGGGAAGCTAGCCGTGAAGGTAAGAATGTTGAACTTGTGAAGGCATAATGCAATTATGTTATCAAGGCACAATTCACAGCAGGGTTCATTGTGACCAATCTTGTGTTCTTGTACTAATTTGCTGTCATTGTTTATTTACATCAACATTTATTTTGATTCGGTAGATACCTGCTCTGGGGCCCCTGACATCAGTTTTGCTATGACACTCACTTTTATGGCTATTTGTCGGGGTGACTTTCAGACTCTGACATTGGTGACTACGACTACGAGTTGTCGCTGGAGATGAAACGGCAGAAGATTCAGCGGGAGTTGATGAAGCTGGAGCAGGAGAACCTGGAGAAAAGAGAGGAGATAGTCATCAAGAAGGAAGAAACTCCCACCAAAGCCCGAACCAGCAGCGCGTCCAAGGTAAGAACAACAGGGTGTTGTTCTATCAAAAACATACATACCAATTAGGGCTGGGCGATATGTTGATGCAATGTCGATATTGTTATATGATCATCTGGGATTTTGGTTATTGGGATATAGCTGTTCCTAGGTGCAGTGGGAAATCGACCAAGAGCTCTTTTATGCCAATGTTCAGGTTTCAGAAGGTTCCGGGCCTAAATGGTTCCTCATTTAGTTGCTGTACCTGGATGGAAAAGGGACTTCAAATATGGAATTCTACATACACTTTGATTTCCATCTCTCCCTGTGTTCTCATCTTCTCTGCAGCCCTCACCGGACCGATCAAGCTCCAAGGGTTCACCGTCATCCAGAAAGTCCAGCGGATCTCCCAAACACAAAAGTGGGACCAAGACTTCAGCCTCTGGGAAAAAGGAGAAGAAGTTGTCTGTTTCATCCCCTGTTTTAGACTCGACTAGGTAGGGCTCACCTGGAGGGAGAAAGTTTTGATACCACTTGACAGTAGCCTAATGGATATGTGCCACCCTGTCCTATTCCAGGTCATCAAAAGGAGGCCACAATAAGAAGAAGGGTCCCC
>OMKR01045105.1:0-10866 GCA_900302355.1 Cyttopsis rosea | reverse complement strand
ACTAGGAATGATTCCAGCGGTTCAATCCACAACAAAGAGGAGAATAGTTGAAGTACTTGTGTAGTTTTACTGACGTGGAGGTGACAGCGTGTCAGGTGTGGCCTGCTGGTGGGGTAGCGGTCCCCTAGAAATAGTTAAAGCAGCAAAACAAAGGAGAAGTGATGAACAAAAACAAAGGATAATATTAATTGCCAACGGATAAGAAGCATACAATCAGCCCATATATCTCAGTAACAGTTTGGTTTGTGTAGTGCCACCTTCAGTACTCTTACAAAGTAAGAGCACATTAGTTACTGTACTTTAGTACACTTTTCAAGTATCGGTACTTACTAAACTATATTCCGTTTTGGTGACTTCAGACTCCGCTACATTTCAAAGTAAATATTGATTAGGGATGCACCGATTCTGGGCCGATACGATAGCGATGTTTAAAATAACGATTTGGCCGATGGTCAATAGCCGATACAGATGTTTTCCGAGTTCCCGTGAACGCAGCATCACTTGGGACACAAATGACACTTTTCCGAGTTCCCGTGAACGCAGCACCACTTGGGACACAAATGACACTTTTCCGAGTTCCCGTGAACGCAGCATCACTAAGTTTCCTCGGACGGAAAATATAAAAATGCTGAAATGGGTCGCCGAATGTACTTTGATACCAATGTACGGCCGATAAATCCCTAATATTTATATCTTTACTCTACTGCATTTCTACACAGTAACTAACACATTACTTTAATATTTTTTTATAAATCAAATTATATTCATATATAGACCTATCAAAACCAAATCCATTAGGTTCATGTCCTTGTAAATTATGATCACCACCTATACAATGTTTTGTAAATTGTTCTCAGGGTTTGCACGAGCACTTCACCTGCACCTGCAGAGAAAAGGTACAGAAGCACTTTATGCCGTATTATAGGTTCTGTTATTTTAGGGCACTGGCTATGACGTACTATGTACTTTTATATTTAATACTTACTTTTTTTTCTTACCTACTTTTAATATTTAGTACTTTAAGTACATTTAAGATCAATTACAAATACATTTACTTAAGTAGAAATGTCAATGTGGTACTTTCACTTTTACTTTTGTGTCAGGGTCGTTGTACTTTTATAAAAGCTCTACTACCTCTTCCACCACTGTCAACGGTTACTGATATAGGTGGATGTAGACTAGAGAGGAACTAACAGTGATGGGAGCATGCTCTTAACAACCCTTAAGGCAAGAGGTCACCTTATTGTCTGTTAGACTTATTGTCTTATAGTCTTAAGATCTGGAAAACTTGTCTTGGACTCACAAATCCTAGCCAAGGTCTTGTGGTGTATACTAGGCATTAATCTACAGTCCTCTTCAGGAGAATGTCACTGGTGTCAGTTTGAAATTGCCAGACAGTGTAGACTCATGTTGCCTTGCAGCTTTTTCAGGAAAGTATTCCAGGTGATCGATAGTTGTTAGACTCCCCACACAGTTAGAAAACAGTATTTGACAGTATCTGTCAAATTCTGAACTAACCGCTATTTACTGTACTTGCTGCATTGATGATGGAACGGTGCCTATTGTTAGTGTTTGTGTTCCATGTTTATTTTATCATACTGCAAAATGACAATCATCGTCCAAAGTGACAAACCCTATCTTCATCACTTAATGTGCATTGAGTAGCGCATCGTGTAGCGGATACAGTGACTCCACAAACGAGTGACCCTTTGTGTGCTGTTGTAATTCATTTGGAGAGTGACATAAGCGTGCGATAGAGAAAGCATGTCGGTACCATAATCAATCCCACTTAGCATAATTAGCAATTGTCAGCTTTCATCCATTAGGCTGTCCCATTCTGTTTTGCACTAGGGACCAGTGTCCAAAGCTTATAAACTATGGATTTGCTGTGGGTACACAACTGACAGAATGGCTAGGTAGAGTAGGACATGTATGGTGATGTTGTTGTACAGACATTTTGACCTAAGTCATTTGTTGTGTCTTTGCAGATGAATATGTAACCTAAACCAAGATAAGCATCCAAAGTATATGATATAGGAAAAAGCCAGGTACAATGAAGGGTGATTAAAGAAAGTTAGACCGTCATTAATGTGACCCTGCTTCTTCATCTCACCTCCAGCCTAATTGGCGGAACATGGAGTTCACGTGTAAGGGAGAGTATTGATTTTGAAATGAAACATGGAAGGTCAAAACCTCATTACCACTTCAGATGATGTGTGTGCCTCAACACAGATAATCTCCAATCCAATAAGGTTCTCCTCCTGGTGGCCCAGGAGGAGAGGCTGCACTGCAAAACAATGCGACGCCATCATAAAATGCCATCGATGCACCAGACATTGCTAATAATGTTTTGACAAGCAATGGAACAGGATCAATGAGTGCTAGAGAGTATCCTCATAATCTCTGGAGTCATCCATTTTCCCTCCCATCCCCCACCTCCCACTTTGCAGGGATGGAGAGCCCAAGTGGCCCTAGGCTTGGGAAGCTGTCCTCATCGGGGCTTCCAAGGGGCCGACCCCCAAAACACGGACACCCACAGGAGTCTGTGAAAAGCCCCCCAGGAACCGACAACAACAACAAACACGGTAATAGTGACAAAGCCTTTTTTCATTAAGTTTAAAATGCTGAGTATCTTTTTTGTAGAAATATGGATATAATTTGTCAAATGTTGAAATTGGTTGTATTCATATATTTCTTCGAACTCCAGTTCAACTGAAGGAATTTAAATATGCTATTTGTTTATATTGAATGCGAGTTTTGCTCATATGCCAGATCGTGACTGGTAGTCTCTCTCCATTTCTGAAGTTTAGGCACAAGTAGCATAGGAATCGCTGGTTACACAGCCACAATTCCACAGCGCTCACCACAGATAGCCATGGAAAATACAAAAATTTTCCTCGGCTTGCTTACAGTGAGAAAATCAAACAAACAAATAGTGCCAGCACTGACATGGGAGAAAACCGAAGCCATCTGGATGGAGATGGAAGACTCTTGAGGGAGAAAGCCGGACTGGGGAATTATGTTTCAATCCAATAACCAGCGGATCATCATGACTTTGTTAATAGAGTCGGGCAGACTTGGAAAACTGGGGCTCTCCTAATATGACCCAGTTGTTTTTGTTGCTAGAAAATAGCTTCCAAGTCGCATACACACGGTACCAACTCAAGACTAAGGTGCTTCAATTTGTTTTCTTTCCATGTTAATATTCCAGCCCTCTGGGTCAGATGGAAGACTGTGTTTGCTTGTGTTCGCGTGTGTGTGTGGCGTGTATGTGTGTGTGTTTGTGCTTGTTTCCTTGGTTGCTTGCTTCTCATTAGTTCTGACTGCACTCTGGACAGTTAGGGCCTATTTTGCAAGACAGATATGACAGCGCAGAAGAGCATGGAATAGTTTTCCTCTGCTGCTGTTGTAGGGAAGCTATTTGATAAAGTACTTTCATTTCTCTATCAATTTATGATTATCTGCCTTACTTTACAACGGGATGCAGTGTTGCATAGGCAGACAGAACATTCTGCAATTCCTTACTGTGTTCTGTCTTCCAGCGTTTATGCTTTGGTAGAATTTATTGTAGCGGTGGCCAACTAGATTTGAATCTGAGGTTTGACTCAGCATCCTGACTCTTTATGTTTTACAATTTTCTTTTCTACAATTTATTGCACAATAAACAAGTGATTTTAAATCAATGAGGCTTTACTGGGTACTTAAGTGATCCTGTACTCCACCTTTGATTGTTTTGAGGCTGAGGGCCCGGGTTGGATGCAGTGATAGCTGGATGGATGAGGTGTGGAGAATATCAAGGTTTAGGGAGGATGGCCAGAGAAACACGAGCTGACAAAGGGTCACTTTGGAATAATGACTGTGGAATTCCAATTTCTGACATGACCTCTATTTGTGTGTGTGTCTGTGTGTGTGTGTGTAAAAGAGGGAAGGAGAGTGCTTTAGGCGTGTTAAAACAGAAAGATGTACATGGCACGCTGGTATCAGTTTAGTCCACAGTATCTACAGTTTGGCATTTTGATGCTGACCAACTGGCTGTGCTCCTCTGGCTTGACCCATAAACGTAAACGCCGGTGTAATTAAAATGTTCACCGCACTATTGGAGTACAAATGAGCAAGTGTTGGAGAAAGACTATGCTGTGTCTAAAACGAAAGATGATGTGAATAAGGCTGAAAGTGATGTTCACTGAAAAGGAAATCAGTGGAGAGAAATGTTGAAATGATCACAAAAGAAAAAAAAGATTAAGTGTAAATTATGTCAGTACAGCAGTGGGGGCAGTGGTAAACCTCTGACATATATGGTTAATATCTTTCCCAATAATTTTCAACATATAACAAGTGTGTTAGTGCATGGTGACTGTGTGTGTTTGTTGAGGTTGGCTACTGTTTTTTAGGGACTTTCTGTGGTAACCTTAGAAGCTACTGGCTGTACTTGTCTGCTTCACTATTTGATACTTTCTCTTTCATCTCTGATATGTAGATGCATTCTTAGATGCTTCTCCAAATTGTAGCCTCATCAGTGTTTTGCTAGGTGTATGTAAAGCAAATGTTACAACAAATGTTGGTTGCACAAGTTATAAATATACAGTACATGCCAGTATTTTGGATTTGAAATATTGCCTTATTTGGCCAGAATGGTGTGTTTCTCATTACCAGGGCTTTCCCTAGCTTTTAGAGAGGCTTAGTTTGTAACCTTTCCAGTGGGTGGGGTTTAAAGTGATTATGAGGTTTTTAAGATTTTTCTAAGAGCATTCAACTACTTCTGGCGCAAACACTAGATAATCCACGAAGGACCACTTTTCTCTTTGTAGTGAAAAACTACAGGAATTTTTTGAGCTGCTGAAGCAAAACATACCAAACGCATGTTAGATGATCTATATTTTAGTAATGCAGTGTTTTAGTAGGCGGCCCGCCCACTAATCGTGAGTATCTACCCACTAAGTCCTCTGTCAACAGAGAAATATGAAAATGAATGTTAAAGTAGATATATGTGCAACAAAGGTTCCCTTTGCTCTAGTATAGGGTTACAGGTTTTGCACGAGAGTAATCGACTACAACATGTAATGTTTCAATATACAGTACGACAGTAAAGACATACCACTGGAACAAAGTAGATTCTTGCTGCACCTCAAGAATTTTTTTTTATATAAGATAAAAACCCATGGAGCAAACAGTGGCTTTTGAAGAAGCAGGAAGCAAATCGAGGTGATTGCTTCAACAGCTTTGTAAACATAAGTTTCAAATTCAGTATTCGTGAGATTAAGATTTCTTGACATTCCACCAAGTTGAAAGTGATAGAGTGGAATGGTGACTGGCGACCAGCCATATTTGTACTTACTTTTTGAAAGAACTTAACTTTGGTGAAACCGACTAGGGTTGCCCCCTGAAAGTCGATGAGTCAAATCATCAGACGGAGACCTGTCAGTCGACTGAGATTCTTCAGTCAGTGTGCATTACAATAACAGGATAAAACAGTTCGAAGCTTACAAAAATGCACAGGGATAACATTTCAATGAGGAATTATAAATAAATATCATAAATATATTTTTATATTCTATCAGGGCTAGCTGGCGCGCTTGCTAAAACCACGTTAACTGATGAGAGAAGCTGAAACCTGAGGTGGAGTGGTTGGTAAACTAGGCTTGCTGTAACCATGTCTCAGAAGACGTCGCAAGTATGGCGGCATTTCGAACTTTTGAAGGACAACCCTAACAACAAAGTTAAATGCAAACTCTGTATGCAAGAATTTGGTTATCATTCGACAACATAGAACATGGCAAACCACTCGAAAGGGGTAAGTTGCATAGCTAGACGCCCATTCTGCAAATGTTTTTATTCTTTATTGTTTTATCTGTCCGAGAGAATGACGCCATCCGCGATAGATTAACTAGTCTCTGATATTACGTTAGGAGACGCGGACACGGCTCTCTGGTTGAAAGCGATCCGAAGCAGGAAGCGACACTGCGTTCACGGGAACTCGGAAAACTGTAATTTGTTCCGGAAATTATGCCGCCTTCACGGGAACTCAGAATACTGTCATTTGTTTCGTAACTGATGCTGCCTTCACAGGAACTCGGAAAACGGAATAGTCAAATCTTCATATTGAACAGCCAAATCCGATTCGACTGACAAAATCCGGAGTCGGGTAGAGCCCTAAAACCGACTATGCGGACGCTGTGAGAAGATGTGTCAGTCAAAATGTTTTGCTGCAGACATTTCTGCACCATAGTGGTACACTAATTTCTAGGGTAAACACTAATTGTAAAAACCCTCTTAACTTTCATATCCGCTTGCTACACCAATGTAGTCTGTTTTTTTTATTACCCTGAGGGTGCGTGGGCTTGTGAAGTTGTCAGGGGAAAAACAAACTAATCAATTATGGTCACATTGCTAAAAGTATTCCATTGTTCCTGTAGCACCAGAGAACTACCTTTACCTCAGAAGTCCTTGCGTTTACTTCATAAGATTGCTTCTGAAACTTGCCTTCTTACTTTTTACTCACCAGTGACTGGCTTGAGCTTTTTATAGCTAATTATGGGTAGAAATGCTACAATGCTAATCATTATGAGCCCAGAGCTAGCTTGTTTATCCCAGGGGGGATGTGAACACCACTTTGAGGAAACAAAAGCTTTAATATCCAAAGCCCATTTTCTGTAGAGGCCTGTTTCATGATTTGCCTGTTCCGATTGCACATTCATATTCATACTTTGCAAGCGACCAATTAGAGATGGGCATGAGTACTCGATTTGGACGTAGTATTCGATTGTACAGTAGTTGTATAGAGTACTCGCATTTTTACCAGAGGGTGCACACAATTAAGTTGGGGAAAAACAATCGCATTACTTTAAATAATATATAATCCAGTCACACACCATTTTAAACAGTTTATTATAAATATAACATTTTCGTTTTGTTATTTTGCTTCGTTTGTAAAAAGCTTCCTTCCAGGTTGGAAAGGACCCGGGACTGCGTAAGCTGTCCTCTAATGTGCCTCTAGTAAATACTACCCGTGTCTAGAGTTTATTGCGCTGTTGAGAAAAACCCCGTCATTTAAATATTGTTAACTTTTTAATTGATTTTTCTTATTCATGTTAACTTTGAAAAAGCGGGTGTCGTGTTTCCGGTGTGATTGGGGGAAAATATATATTTTTGATTATTATTATATATATTCTTTGAAATGCACTTGGCGGAGTCTCCAGGGCATGCACAGGGAATGACTTGGCACAGATGACGTATAGCAGCGGAGGTTTTTTGTTTTTTTTGCAACTACTATACTATTATAATAATTTAATGTGAGTACTCGAATATTGAAATGACTTAAAATACCCATCCCTACAACCCTCTGCCACTTATCCCACTAGACATGATTCAGTGTCAGTTCTGTCTAACCTGCTATACCTTGTGATATTATCAACACTTGAAGTGCAAACAGTTTGGCATTATTTTGAACATGAAATACTAGTCCATGTAGAAAAAAATAAGGAACTCCATGCAGTCATCCCGAGTCCTCTGCTGGTTTTTCTTGAATTCCTTTGTACTTTAGTAGGTGGAAACAAGTGGCTGTGAATGGATGTAATTTGTGTGGCGCTGCGCCTTCCTAGAGTAGAACTAGTGTGGTTGAGCTGTCACAACGCCACACCAGGCAACAGTGGATGTGGTCTGTTCAAGTGGCTTATTCTCCTTCGTCTGGTTCTCGCCTCTTTCTAGCTCCTTCTCGTCTCTTTCTACATTTTTTTAAATGGAGATGGACATTAGTGTTCGGGTATACATTACTTGCCCACCGCCCCTGTGTTTAAAAAAAATATATAAATAAAATCCATTTAGTTCATTTTCATGTATCAGCACCATCGTTCAAATAAAAAAACTTGAATTTGTATGTTGTTGTGTTATAATGTGTTAGTCGGACGCTACAATTATAAATGAAGTGAAAGTGGCTGTTCTGCTCGGCGTCCGCACGCACAGTCTAGGTGTGTCAGATTTCATTTAAAATGTCCAGTGTTACCGGTAACACCGGCATCCCTAATATACAGTATATACATAATAACCTGGAGCTGCCACAATTTTTAATCATAGAGTCCCGACCAACCGCGCAGATCACCATGTCCAAATCCACCATCCACCATCAAATCCAACACCAAACAGCCTCCATGCAATTTATAAATAGAAAAAACAACTTTTATATCAATCCACAGTTTTTATTTAAGCCATTTAAGTGCGATATTCCAGAGAAAACTGGTTTATTAAAATCCGCTGCCGCAGCAGACATGCGCAGTAGAGCAATGGATGATGCACTTCCTTTGTGCCGTAAAAAAAAAAAAATAAAAAATAAAAATAATAATATAATGACAATATTTCGATTTATTCTACTACAAATATTTTAGTTCTTAACTATCCTACCATTAGTAGATTATACATTTGGACACAGTGAAGGAGATCTAAACAACACGTGGTCCCGCAGATGGACGACAGGGGGCGCGAAAATATCGCATATGGTGGCAAATATCGCAATATTCGATATTATCGGCCCAAGCCTATCTGCATGTACTTTCTAATGCAACGTCCGTGTATGTTTGCCCTCTGCTTGTCCACTGATGACAGAGTAGAAATTTTGACAGTGTAGACCTTCATCTCTGACCCACCTCCTTGATGTGCTGAACCTGCATACCCGCCCCTAGCAACCAGTCCCCATGTTCGCTCTCGCTATCGTGTTCAACTCACCGCCACTCTCTCTCTCTTTCTCTTTCTCTCAGCTGTGTCTCAACACATAACTGTCACTTTCCTCCGCCTCCATCATTCCATCTCAATCTGTCTGTTCCTCTTCCTCCACCTCTATCTCCGACCATCTCCCTCCTGTCTATTATTAAGTATTATTAGCAGCAGCCATTCACCCCTCCTGCCCCCCGTCACACATACACACACCCATCCCCCCCATATCTCATCGCTCTTATATTTCAATTCTTCCACTCTAATGCCTTTGGGTCTCTAAAAGTCCTGCGGTGGTGAGGTGGGGATCGATAAACGCTAGAAATCTGGGAATCTTTGCTTTGGGGATGAAATTGAATTGCGGTGGATTTCTCAGCCTCGATGATGCGTCCAGTGTCGAGCAGAGCCTTTTGTCATCTCTGTCACACCTTTATTCGGTAGGCTGGGGGGATGGGGGGAGAAGGGAAGTGGAGAAGAAGAAATAATCTGAAAAACAGACTGTGTTGGTGAGTCACTGTCCGTAACGAGGGCACAGAAAAAGATTGTGCGTGTGCGGCTCCCATTTATGGACCCTCTTGGATATGAATATTGTTTTAGATACATTGACATTTAACTACTTTCAGAAAACAGGGCCCTTTTTCTGTCCAGTTACGAAATTTTTTTGTCTAATTGTTCAGACTCCTTTTATAACAGTGGTAGTATATTTTAATTCCGTTGGCGGGCCATACGGGGAGGCAGTGGGGGTGGGCGGGGACAGCCATGTGGTCTGTCATCCATCTTTTGAACAGCAATGCAGAGATGTATGGCGATGATCAAACCGCTTGTCTTCAATGAAAGGTCCCCCACATGTGAATGCAGTCCAAATCAGAACCATCATTTTTATTTTGTTCACACAGTATTGAAAAACAGTGTCATGTAATTGCAAGAATATTCTTATTTTGGGCACTTTTGTAGTTGGCTTGGGTTTATACTGTAGGTACCCTTGTAAACATGTTTCACCATCTCCTCTCTTTGATTATGATTTGAGTCTTAGGTCGTCCACTTAACGAGGAGGTCTCAAGCCCCAGGATTCAGACGTGGCCATTCACCCAAAACGGTTGTGATTGGGTGACAGCAAACACACTGCTGGCTGTGGGCCAACTCAGTCAGGCAATAGATCAGGTTTCCAATAGTATGAAGCATGTGGCTGATGTGTAGAGCTGTAAAATCGATGCTGGTCTGAAGAGGCTGCGGTGGTATTGTGAGTCACCAGATTATGCAGCAGGAACTCCAGTGTCCTGTGCTTTTTTGTTGATTTGGCTGTTTTAAGTGTGGTTTAGTGGAGCTTGTAAACAGATACCCCACCACAGGGCTGTGCGGGTACTGGCCTATGCACAAAGTGCTGCCCTGTTGTGCAGCTTAGCCTATTGAACCAGGAGACAAATTGTCTTTGGATTGAAGGCTCGGTCTATTTTGAGGTGATATCAATCACAGATTATCCTGAAAGTGCATATCATTCGTATCATCTGTGCCATCTGTATCTGTTGTTCCTGGGCGATTTGTGAAGCTGTTTGAACAGGTGGTTCAAAAGGCTGGTTAATAGCACAGGAATGAATGAATGCAGCTCTAAACTAACAGCTAGCAGTAGCAAATTAACTGAAATATTACACATGGTTTGGTGACTAACATAGGACAGTTGCTATTTAACTAATATTTTTTTCCTAAGTGTATAGGCTCAAAGTTGAACCCTGTAAACCCTGATTGAACAGTGTAGGATCATTACGACTATATGGCACATACAGGTTCGGATGAGGACAGAAACTCACAGTTTCCTTCACAGAAAGACGGATTATGGGCCCAAAAATAATCTCAGCCTATCACCGCCACCACATATTTGGAGAATACTGCGTCTTTGTTTGTGTATGTGTGTGTGTTTCTATGTGTGTATGAGGGCTCCCGTGTACTTGCGTTTGTAAGAATGAGACAAAGAGAGAACGTGTGTGTGATAGAGAGAGAGCGAGAGAGAGAGAGACAGAGAGAGAGACTTGAGAGAGTCAGAAAGTGTCTGGATTTCCTTCGGTGAGTCAGTGTCTGGAATAGCAGCAGCGCTGCTGTCGCTGCTCCTCCTCCCCGCTTCTAACTGTCTGGAATCAAGCCTAACTGCGAGAGGATTATGGGGACATTTTC
>OMKR01045101.1:0-10451 GCA_900302355.1 Cyttopsis rosea | reverse complement strand
GAACAAGGGGGGTATAGAAAAAAGAGGGAGTGTACAGTGCTAGGCATCTCACCTTATCCAGTTCGCTGGATAGCTTCTTGTTTTCCTCCGTAAGAAGAGTTCGCTCCCTCTCATACTTCTGCTTGTATTCAGTCTCAAACTCTTCACGCTCGCTTTGGCTGAGGGGAGCAACACAAAAACAAAGGCCTGAGTAATCACACTTCAAACACAAATTTAAATTAGGGATACACAGAGACTGAGCCAACGCTCAGCTCATATCCTGGCACTTGTAAAACCACGGGATTTCACTAGATAAATCAAGTTATCAGGCGGCAGTTACACATTAATAGGGTTTAAATGTGAAACAGCGGAGGAGATAAAACAAAAAATTGTCAGTGAAAACTAGGAAGGACAGCTAGACCCCAAACCACAAAAGCACAGAGAATCTCTGTTCAAAAAAGACCAATATATTTTTTAAACATATTACTACTAGATATACATTATTGTGTATTTTAATTTGTTTAAAACAGGTGAGTAGAATGAGGCCCGGTGTTTGAGAGTTTCCAAAATCTATTTCATTTCTAAATTGGGATAGTTTTTCTCTCATTTAATTTTCAAAAATGCATTTCATTCCTGTGATCTATGAGCTCCAACTTTGAAATACAACATCATGAACACAGAAATAGTGTTAGGATTAAGTAAAACTACTTTCTATATATAAAAATGTGTTTGGGAGTATCAACACTCGGATTAAGGGACAGTGTTACTAACATCACATGTCTAGACTGGGTAATATCAATACCTACAGTCCAATAAGAAATATAAGCAGAAATGTACACGTCTATTCCACCCAGTACACATCTAAGGGGATTTAGCGATTCTTCTAGTATTCATAGTTACCTCATGCCATCATCACTGGAAAGAGGACGGTGAAAACATGAAACACAACAAATTAAACGCCTTGTGATCATAGCTTTGCGGTCATTCCCAGTAATACATCACTGTGACCTTCAACCGAGTAGCAACGACTCTTAACAGATGTAGGGCAGGTTTTTATGGCACTGAAAGGAGATTTTATTGATGCCATACATCAAATCTTGGGAAAATGTGAAAAAAATAACCCACAAAAACAAAAGCCAACTCCGAGCTCCTTCTGCTGCACGAACGCCCCTCATCAATCCCCCCACCGACAAGTCCACACATCTGCACACAAACCTCCGACACAAATGTTAAACCTCTTACAAGTACTTTGTTACTGTACTTACATGCATTATATTTTTCAAGTATCTGTATTTAAGTATATTCGGTTTCGGAGACTTTTGACTTTTACTGCACCACATTTCAAAGCAAACATCTACTGTATACTTATTACCTTTCAGAATTTATTGTTATATATATCAAAAACCAATTAGATTGTGTTGTCTCATATTATAGGCTCTGGCATATCAGGGCACTGGATGTGACAAGTACTTTTATTTTTAAATGAACAGAAAAACGTTGTAAAAACGAATGTGATTATTATGGTATGGTGATACCCAGGCTCACAAAGCCTCAATCAGCTTTCTCTCCGTCTCTCTCTCTCTGTCTCCCTTTTCATCTCGCTCTCTCTCAAGCACAAAATATAACAAATATTTCAATATATTTACTTGTCGTCTATATAATCATGAAAGTATTTCTGTCGGCCAGAATGTTGGACAGGGTTCCCATTCAGTGGACTATTCAAAATCACCGTCCGAAAGCTGGTAATTGTCGGCCACGCGACCTCTGACCCCCAAACCCACCTTTCTCTGCGTGTTTTCTCCAGCTTGTCCTTCAGCATCAGGATCTCCTTCTGCAGCGCAAGGTGCTGGCCCTCGGCGTCGCGCAGCTCCTTGCGCAGGGCCTTGAGCTCGGTGGTGTGCTGTGTCTCACGTCGCACCAGCTCCTCCTCGTACTGCACCGTCTTCTTCTCGAGGTCGCCCCGCAGCCGCCCCACCTCCTGGGACTGGTCCGCAGAGGACGAGACGGAGGACGGGCCTGGCTGCTTCAACTGAGAGAGAAGAAAGGGAAACGTTTGAGGGTTTGATCTAAGGTTTAAATGCCGAGGCATCCGCAGGTATCAACATATTTATTAAGATAAGATAACATAGTACCTCAGTAAGTATGATCTTATTATTACTATTTATCACATAAGTAGTATAGTATAACTATATCATCATATTAATGTCCCTGTAAAGTGAATTCAGAGATTTGTTTCTAAACACATTATATATGTTAGAAAACCACTGCTGAATACATGTGAAAAGAATGAACTATGTAGTACTGAATTGTGGACTGTAAACGGTTTCTCACCTCTGGATTTTTTTGGGCGGGCCTCATAATAACATCATGGCTCTGTGACATAGAGCGGTGGCCCTGGCATGGCCCTTCCCCTAACACTATATAACAACTACATTGCATTAGCTCCCACTCAATCGCGACAAGTTACTACAGCCTATAGTTTGCTATAGTTTTAATAAGTAAACCATTTAAATTAAAAAAGAGTCCACAGGGCACCATCTATTTATATAATGTATTTTAAATATAGAAAGGGAGAGAGGTTTGAAATGTTTGACACGCCCACAAACGGCAGGTGCACAGAAGCCCTGTCGCCGGCGGTGTGATCGTACCATCAGGATGTCAGGTTTCGGCGCCTTCAGCAGACCCCAGCATCTCAGACCTCACGATTTTCACCTAATTTTATATACTTGGTGATTTTTTTTTTATCATTCAAATTTGTCTGGGTGGTTAATAACACATTTTTCTGTGGCGTGACAAACTCAGAACACATTTATTTTTGCTTTATAGAGACTTTTATATAATTTATTATTGACTTTATTATTACTATTACTAGAACCATCTTATAAAATAACATACCCTATTTCCTCAAATAGTAACCGGGGCTTTTATTTACCTCAACTGCAGTGTCTACCAGGCCTTTATTGGAAGCAGGCTTATATTAAGAGGCAGGCTCTTATATCTAATTCCCTCTGTTTAATAACTATATTTGATCATATTTTAGTGTGAATTTTAAATCAAACTTCCATCTGGGTGCCATGCCATGCAAACACATGTATGGTGAAAAAAGAGAGAGCTACCCTAAGTCGCACTTGTGGCGATGGGGGAATTACAGTTTTCTGAGTTTCCCTTGAACGCAGCACTTCCTGCTTAGTTTGGAGAAAAGATTGTTATGATCGGAGCTGCAGAGCTGTTCCGTTGCGGAGCTCCGCATCTCCGATGTGAGTTTTTCCCCCAGTCTGTATTTAAGGCAGGCTTTTATTTGTTTGTGTCAACCACGCCCCGGCATTTATTAGAGGCCCGGTTTTTATTTGACTACTGGTTTATATTTGAGGAAATACGATAACACTATTAATGCGGGGGGAAATTCAGGATTACTAATGAATTATCTTGAAATCTCTTATCAAGTACTACTGTACTGTTCTTATCAAATAAGACATTTTTGTGGTTTTGAGTGCAATTTAAGACCAATTTTGTTAGTTAGCGACTCCCACCGCAGATCTTTATCTGTCTAGGAGCAGAGCACACTCTCGCCGGGCTCACAGATCCGCCTCAAGTGGGCCCGACGCAGCCAGTACTTTACAGAACGTCCGCCGCTGGACCAGGCCTGGTGCTGCCAGTCCAATCCCTCCAGGCGGACTTCCGCAGCCTCGGCACCCCCGCTGCGGGGCGCCTGGGTATTTCCATTGGCCACGGAAGTGGATTTGATGGTGGGGCGTATGTGCGTTAGGAGCGGGTGGTGGAGTCGTACAGTACAACCCCTTTTACACCGGCTGTTCAAGCCGGGAATGTTGCGTCTTATTCCACAACGTCGTTCTGTGTAAAAGGTACGAACATGAAATGGGGGGGCAGAGTTGATCCGCCTCTGATCCAGCAGCAGAGGTAGTAACAGAGGCGGAACACTGTCTATGTATAAGGCACAGCCGGAATGCCGGGACAGGCGAGGGACGTTTTGATGAGTTTTTCATTGGTTGGTTGGTCGCAGGAAAAGAAAACTCCAGGGGCGTTACGCACAGTGAAGCTGCAGCTCCACACCGGCCTCACCTCCTTTACGGAGAAGTTCCTGGAGGCTGTTCGTGCACGATACCTCACCGTTGGGCACGTGCGCGTCCAAGCAGGATTCCCACAGCTGCACGAGGGCAGCGCCCCTCGTGAGACACGCTGTCACGCAGCCCGTGGCGCACATTGAGACAGAGACAGGATCAGTGGAGAGGGCATGCCCACACGGCGCAGCGGTCACGGAAAATCTCACGACCGCTCACGATGCCGCTCTTCGGCATCTCAGCCTCACATGTCACACCCAAACCCTCACGGCACCCGCGGGGAGTATAGTATTGGGGGTCTCTGCCCCTGGTATACCAATAGGAGCGTAGCCCCTAAGGGGCCGAGCCTCCTGACATAGAATGACAGTTACTCTAGCTTTGTAACTACAGTTCTATGATGGAGGTGTAGCCCCTTAGGGTTTTATACAGCACTGGACCCCTATCAGTTTTGTTGAATTGGTTTCAGAGGACGGATAGCGGGCTTCCGGGCTTTATATAGCGATGCTGCTCCATCCTGATTGGTTGAAGCGAGTGTATAAATTATCAGTAGTTCCGCTTACACAGTTGGATGTAAGGGGCTACAGTTCCGCTTACGCAGTTGGATGTAAGGGGCTACGCTCCTTCATGGAACTGTAGTTACAAAGCTACAGTAACTCTCGTTTCTGCACAGTGTGTGTATGTGTTTGTTTACCTTGAGTCCCTCCAGTTCCTCCTCCAGCTGCCTGCTGTACTGCTCGTTTCTCTCCCTCAGCTTCCTCTCCTTCTGGGCCTCTGCGGCCTGTTCCTCGGCCTGTGCCTCCATCTGATGACACACACAAAGGTAAGCACACAAATAAGCGTGTGCACACACACACACACACACACACACACACACACACACACACACAGGATTGGTGCCAAACCCATTCAACTACCTTACATTAAAGGAAAACTCAGGTTTGTTTGTTTTTTTACTTAAACCTTATTTTATGATTATTGGGAGTCAACCTGAGTGATTGGCATCAGGATTTTTTTAATTGATCCAGTATTATATATAGCTATAGTATATTAATAGCTTCAGTTGCAATGCATAGTACAATGGGGCAATCAGGGCAGTAAAAAAGTTTCCCTTTAATGAAAGGCTTGTGAATATTTTGGCAACAGACAAATCTTTTCCTAACTCATCCCGTATGCAAGCGTTTAACCTTAGAATGCTTCAGCAACTTGTCCCCCATGGAATGCATTCAGCTTTAAATTTGTTCTTAAAATATAATTGTATAAGTATTTAATTAAACCAATTGGGAAACAATGTGTTCACATCATCAAAAAACACCTTCATTAAGGATTTAGGAAATTTCAGATTAAATAATAAACTAAAATATATTTGTTACAATTATTGACCCATCACATACATTCTAGGGTTAACGATCGCATGCTTTGTAAATAAATGTTCCTACCAGGTTGCACCAGACACCACATACACAGGTTGTGCTAGCAGCCACGGGGGTCTACTCTACCTCCTTCTTAGCCCTCTCTGCCTTTCGCACCTCCAGGCGCAGAGCCTCCACCTTCTGGGTCTGACTCTCGATCTCTTCCTCCTTGTCGCGCAGCTGGCGGACCAGACGTTGCTTGGTCGACCTGGACGATGGTGTTTGGAAGAGGGATGGGTGCAGTTAAAACATTTTTTAAATTATCTTTTATGTTCTGCATTCTGTTGAAGAGCACCCCTAACACCCACGTGCGTTTTAGCCAAAAGTGTCTCACTTTCTCATTTAAATTCCGAAATGGTTCAATGAAGATGAAGAAAATGTAAACAGACTATATTTTAAAGAAAATAAATCGATGTAAGCAAAAATTGGCTAGATTTATGCAAACTAGGGCTAGGGCTAGTTAAAAAGAAAAGAAAAAAAAAAAAGAAAAGAAAATCGCTCAACTGATGCAATTAAATTCTATTCCTTTGGTTTCTGAATTGATTTGAAAATTATAACATTGACGCTTTGTTTGGAAGCATCAATATTGAATCGAATTGTGATCCTTTGTATCAAAATTGAATCGTGAGATCTTGCCTAATACCCAGCCCTAGTAAAGACACTGCAGGTTGCTGCAACACCAAGGTTAACAGATTTGTGTGTGTTCCTGAATTTCCCCACTGAGGATTAATAAAATGTTATCTTATCTGAGCTGATCAAGTCGTTTGTAAATGTTACCTGAGGTCTGTGAGTCTCTCGTTGAGCTCAGAGAACTCCTGCATGGCCAGCTTCCTCTGGCTGTGAGCCTCTTTCAGCTCCTTGGACTGACCCTTGAGCCTCTCGCTCGCCTCCACCATGTCCTGGTGAGAAGAGAAGCAAATTCTGTATTTTGTGAAAGCACAGACCCCTCCCTCTGTACCACCTTAACCCTTTGACACACACAGAAAAATATACACGTGTAGACATACATACACACACACACACACACACACAGCACAGGAGCTCCCACACAAAAGCAAAGGGTGTTTTCAGGTATCAGAGAGTTAAATTTCATACTTTTTTTAAGAACTCTTAGACTCTTATTTATTCAACAAAGTATTACAGATAAGTATAAAGTTAAGTAAGATATTATATTTGGTTCAAGGCAGAGGTAAGTATTAGGTAGAAACGGGGTAGATTATGAACTAGATGATTCTATAAACTGTTATTATAACAGTTTCCTTTAGGTCAGAGAGCAAGGTAAGTGATTAGGAATTGGAATAAATCTATAACAGTACTAACCAGCATGTAAGTACAGGGCATTACAAATAAGTATGACAGGTAAGTATAAAGTGAGTTGGGTTAATCTAGAACAGGTAAGTGGTGGAATTAGGTTCAGTGGTATGCTTAGGGTTTTAGAACATCTGAAATGTTGACTCTGGTGCAGAACAACTTGACTCAAGAAATTTAAGGATAAATAAAAGCACAAATTACTCACACACACACTTGTATACAAAGGCGTGAACCCAAAGAACCCCGACCACACACGTGTGCACAAACGCACCCATAGTGTTTGGCCCCCGGTCGTACCTTGTGCAGGTCGTCCCGCTCCTGCGTGAGGCTTCTCATCTGCTTCTCCAAGTTCCTGACGTGTTTCGACGAGTCTTCCAGGTCTCTGCGGGCTGTCGACACATCCTCCAGCTGCTTCTCCAGTTGACCTGAATCTGGCAGGCACACGCACAGGATGGGATTGTATTGCATGTATTGACTGATACATAGTACTGATCCAATCGATTACTGTACAATCTATCCAACAGTACAGACTTTGACCGTTAGTTGTCGTTAGACATATAAGATGCTCCTATAGATATGATTGTATTTATTCATCACTGATATTTTATAATGTGCATATTGTATATATATATGTGTGCCATCTTTGTATTTCATTCTTGAATTGGGGAAATTCTCAGATACCTATACCCATAATAATTTCTGTCTTTTTGAATAGTGTAATATATGCCTGTCAAAATTAGATTTTTCAGAGTATACCAAAATGATAATAAGACATTAATAAAAGTGGCATCACTTCAAATTAGTGTGTATTTGTGTCATTTGAGAGCAGAGATATTAAGAAATTGTGAAATAAAGGGTCAAATTTCATATTTAAAGCCATTTGCAACTACTATCATATACACAATATCAGCTAAATGTTTACATTTTTTATTAGGAACAGGCTGTTGTCTATCCTCGCATCCCTTATGTAATGCAGAATTTAAATCAACTGACCAGCAATCTGTTTCTTGAGGATGTCGATCTCGCTCTTCAGACTCCGGATCTCCACCTCCTTGTTGGAGCTGGGGGGGCCCTCGCCCGTCGGGTGCTGCAGCGCCTGCACCGCCTGGGTCGACTCTGTCCAGTCAGGGAAGAAGCATCCATTTCGGGCCGTTTAGTCCTCAGGCTTACAATAACACATTGAAAGTCCCATGCACATCAGAAAAGGTTTTAAAAACTTTTACATTAGCACAAAAATGTTGGTGATCTCCGTTTGTGGTGATGTCATGTGTCAGGACTTGGACATATGGGAGAATTTATTAACATTATTTATACTTATATTTAAAACACTATAGATACACTCATGATTTCACCTGTTAAAGAAAGTTAAAAGTTCATCACGTTGAACTAAGGATAGCTCTTGGATTTTAGCTACAAACCTAGACTTTTGATAATTATGTGTAATGGTTTTAGTTATAATTTCCTTTTTGTGCTGTTTTTGTTTTATTATTTTGACAGTAAAATGGAAAAGAAAGTAATCAAGTTTTAGCAATAATGTTTTTTCTTTCTGGACACAAGCAATTTTCCAGTAAAAAAGACCAATCAATTACCAAAACGTTCACATTGAGTATCATAAAATGATATGGAAATGCAAAGTATGATATTCAAATAAATTCAAAACACTAATCTAATATGTTAGACAGCATATTCTGACATAAACTGAGACTACAAAATTGTGTACGACACGATGATAATGCCCAAATTTCATCACCATTCAATACCATAGAGGATAAGTGATAACACTAAGTTATTGACCAGCCCTAATAATCACGATGTGACTATGTTTTCGTGCTCTTACCAATAAAGTACTAACATGTCTTACTTTCTCATTCCCTCTCTGTCTTTCTCTTCCTCACCTTGCAGTTTGCGGCTGAGCTCCAGCTTCTCCTGCTCCAGCCGTCTGATCCTCCTCTCGTAGGCCTCAGTGGCCAGGCTGTCCTCCAGGCCGCGCTGGACGCAGACGTCCATCTGGCCCTGGACTCCCTGACCAGGCACCGCCGACAGCTCCCGCAGGCAGCCCCGGTCCGACAGGGTGCTGAGCACAGGGAATATAACAAGGGGGAGACAGATTTTATTGAGTGTTAAAGGAAGGCCAAGTCTCGTGGCCTGGAACAGTGGTTCTGAATGTGGAGTCTGGGGAGCCCCCATAGGTCCTTCAAGAGGTCCCAGGGCGCCCCAAGCAAAATGATTAACAGTTCAACTTCACCAATATTTCATTTACAAGACATCAGCACCATTAGAGAATGTGAAGTGATCGATAGATAGATGAATGTCGAATAGATGTAAAAAACTTCTTATTTGGGTCTTGGACCAAAATCTTATCAAATGGGGGACCTGGCCTAATGAATATCAAATTGTGGGTCCTTGATGTGAAAACAAGCAAATCAACTTGACTTTTCTGCAACTTCAAAATATGTGCGAACCTGTGGTCCTTGAAAATAGGTTTCCGTTCCCAGGGTTTCTTCTTTGTTTCTTACGTGTGGTATAAACAGACACTGCCCCCTAGCGCCCAAATTGAGATTAATGTGTGATTATGTTGGCCAGCTTAACATTAGCAGACCGGCAGGCAGAGAAGCACTTTTCAGGCTTGAAGGTGAAAGACAAGATCGAATAAGAACAAGAAAGATGCAGAGTGGGAAGATAAGTGAAGAGAGTGAATAATACAATGAGAAGGAGAAAAAAGTATAAACGTAGAGCAAGAGCGAGACGTGCGAAGATGTCAGAGGAAGGAGGGGGCAACTAGTTGCTAAAATGAAAGGAAACTCCACAGGAATCAGACGTGGGGGTAACAGGGGAGAGATATAGAGGTCATGACGGGAAAGGAGGATGAAAGGAGAGCGAGAGGTGCGTGGAAAAAGATATGGGATTCTTAAAAGAGAAGAGAAAAGAGTAAGAGAGAGAGAGTAAGAGAGAGAGGAAGGGCCATTATCACTCAGCCTTGAAGAGATAAGACACTAATTGGTCTCTCCGTTACTTTCTCACGGGTGGCAGTTTGGTGTGAGAGAATTTCAGCGAGTCAGGGACATCAACTTATTATGGAGCCGAATTAGTGCTTCAAGTAACTTCTCTCCAACAGAAGAGAATGGGACTTGATGACTTTATAGTCTTACCATTTTACCATTTATCTGAAAACCTTTTTAATGCATATCATGGATCAAAAATGATTGATTGAACATTGATTGCTTTCTTGCTATATTTTTCAAACCAAAATATTTGAATCATCTAAAACTTCAGGAATACCTTAATTAAGTTGTTTACGATGATGTGACATCATGTTTCTCAATTAGTTCAATCAAACGCTGTTTGAACATAACTAAAGAGGAGGGAATCAACATGGCAGCCAAAATGTTGCAGGCGGAAAACAGCTCAAACCGAGGGCTTTTAGTTTCGTTGTTGTTGCTCTTAATGCCACTTACCATTTGCTGGTGTATGTAAAGCCGACAAAGGGCAGGTGATGACCAGAGAAAGCTGTGTGGGAGGGAGGGGGCATGGTCTCCTGAAAGACAAAAAAAGGAGAAAACACAGTCAGAAAAATCCCACAGGACTAGTGAAATGTCATGAATTAAATACTTAACGAACAGTATTAGGTAAAAATATGGTAGGTTATGAACTAGATGATTGGGTTGAGTGGTAA
>OMKR01045099.1:9083-20189 GCA_900302355.1 Cyttopsis rosea | reverse complement strand
CTGTTTGTTCCTCTCTCTCTCTCTCTCTGTCTCTCTTGGTCTCTCTCGGGCTCTTCCACAGCAAACCGCAGCACCTATCTTACGGATAGTTTTGAATGTAGTGACACAGTCAGGGGTTGAGGGAGGGTTGTAAATTTAACAGTGGACCCTTGATTTCAATGAATGCACATTGAAGTCATGAAATTGCAAAAAAAAGGTAACTGAAATCCATTGGGGAGAAAACAATGGTCGTCAGATCACAATGGGTACTGTACGCTTATGAAAATGTCTTTGGATTTCTAAGGGTTACGTTCATATTTATGATGTTCTGCTGAGTTGAAGTTGATGAGTGGTGGCTGTAGCTATCACAACTGTACCGTGTCTCGGGTGAATTCACCAAATGATTGCGGGGCTTTTGCGACTGCTAAACTTGTGTATATAAGCGGAAAAGAAAGCGTGGAATTCTCAAAGCACCCGCAAAGGTTTAAATGCATCCCTAACTGCGCTGATACGCAAATAGCATCTCAGTCCTCCAGTGCCATTTGCACATATTACGCACAGGGAGACTCCGTTACGTGGCCCCCCGGGGCGTTGGAATTTGCACCTGTGCACCTTTCCCTATCTCTTACACTATTGTTATCATTTTCTCTATCTTTTTATTATTCTGCTGTTTTTTGGTGACTATTTCTGTACCGTTTGTCGGAGAAACTTTGTTTCAATGTCAAAACGTGCATCATCTACAGGAGAGGTTTCTAGCATATTCCAGTGATTTTACATCATTTTAAAATATTTGGTGCCCCATGTGGAAATGCTTAACATATTAAAACATGGTACTAATAGCATCACCATGTGATCAGTTATTATGTGTTTTACGTTTTGGCTAATAACTCATGAACCGTGAGGCATAGCAAAACAATATTTGCAGTGTTTTCATTGGATGATGCAGATTCAACTGATACAGTATAGGCCACGCCTATACTTGCACCTATAAAATCTTTCCGCCATTTTGGATTTTGTGCCTCTTTTAGCACATATTTCATCAAATCGTTACCAAATTTGGTACATACTGTATGTAGATGACCCCAAACAAGACTTCCCCCTCCCTGCTGACGCACAGATGCACAGATTATTTTCTTTGCCACATGGATAATTACGATCAGACAGAGCAAGATCAGCAAAACAAGGCACTCAGAAAATTGCACTCAGCTGCAAAACGTTATGGGCGTGTTTGCGCTGTCATATCATTAGGAATTGATGCGCCGTTCATGGTGCTATTAGCGGCCGCAATCCATTCTTTGTGAATTTGCCCCTAAGCCATTTAGAGGATATGAGGTGCAAATGTTTTTCAGTCATGGATAAATAAATAAATTATATTAATAATAATGATAATAATAATATTTAAAGCTGCAAGCAGCGATGATCGGACTCTCGCACCTTCGTGCACGTGCTGGCGCAGCTGTGCTCTTCCGTGGACACTGCACGAAGATGTAATTTCCTGCGTGGAGTGTGTGGCGGTGGACATGACGTATTGCACATTTTGTATCACTTCCTGTGTCCACTATGTGGTGGTAGAGAACACGGACCAAACTTGCATAATCTTGTTGTATATCAAGTGTAAACCAGACTAGGGCTGCAACTAACGCCTATTTTGATAGTCTAATTATCGATTATTGAAACGAAAAATTGACTATTCGGATTATGAGTCACACAATTACTCAATTTATTTAGCTATCAGCTTTTAAATTTAGCTTGAGGTTGTTTTAGGCATGTGCTAACTAACAATAAAGTAAATAAGTATAGTAAAGTAAATAAAGATGAATGCTACATTCAAAAATGTCTTTTAATTAACTTTCTTGCACCTACTTACCAGTAGGTGGCACTATGACTATAACTCAATATTGGCACGTACAGTAGATATCTGTCTTCAGGCCGGCACTCTTATGAAACATGTGAAGTTTGAGGCAGATTTGACCATGTACAGTGGAGTTACAAACCACTTTCTGTTTCGTAGCGAAACATGGAAATTCGACACGGCTACGCCGTTCGACGAAACTCAAAAGTTTAACAACTTTTCATTGTTAAGGTCTTTTATATACGCTGACCAAGTTTGAGGTGGATCTGATTAACCTGCTAGGAGTAGTTCGCCATAGTATGGGCCTGAAAATGGGCAAAAAGTCACAAAGATTTCACATTAAATTTAATATGGGCCACTTTTGTAGGGGGTGCTATCGAGCGATTTTGCCATGGCCATGCACAAGATGGCCAACAACATTTTCACCACTTCTGATGCATGTGCAAAGTTTTGGAATTTTGAGCACCTTTAGCCCCTCAAAAATGTGAGGGGTGCATTTTGGTTAAGAAAAAGAAAAAGAATAATAATAATAATTCCTTGCATTTCATTACATTATTATTATTATTATTATTATTATTATTATTAATAATAATAATAATAATAAGATTAACAATAATTATATACGAAGTACAATAATTAGATTCACAAACATAACATGAGACCTAGCTTCAAATTAAATCACATTTATACTGTGTGTAAGGTTTAACGGAGCCATTTGATTTAACAGTGTCTACTGAATGACTGCGCAATTACGCTCGCCTAATTAAAGCATCCTTTTCACCACGGGAGCTGATGAAAACACTACCAGCCATGGCTTTTATAGAGAATCCACCATTCCCTGGCACATTTGCTCTTGTTTCAGCCTGTGTTGTGGTTTATGGCAGTGGCTCAGGAGGTAGAGCGGGGTCTTGTGATAATCTGAAGATTGCCAGTTTGATCCCTTGTAGCATGTTGATGTGTCCTTGAGCAAGACAGGTAACCCCTAACTGCTCCCAATGAGCAGGTTGGCGCCTTGCATGGCCACCTCCATCATCGGTATGAATGTGTGTGTGTGAACGGGTGAATGTGGGGCAAAATTGCGAAGTGTCTTTGTGACCATTTACCTTTTCGGTGTTGAAATGGCTCGAGACCTTTCTCGAGACGGGACAAATGTCCAAGATTGAAAAAAACAACAACAAATAAAGCATGAACATACACACGGCAGATGTCAAGAGGCACGTCAAAAGTGCCAGCGGAAAAAATATGAAGGCATGCAATATTACACTAGGTGACCACACAGGCATAAGTGGACAGCGCCCCTAACTGCGTATCAGTGCACTAAATGCACTGACATTTTGTGGTTCGTTCCGGCTGCACAATGAAAAAGCCTGCGAGGATGAAGATGTATCTGCGAATTTTGAAATGTCACATGAAAGTACCATGAGTTGTTAAGAGAAAAGAGCCATTACACAGAGAGAGAGAGAGAGAGAGAGGGACAGATGTATTTTGTCCACCCTCCCATCCCACAAAGCGACATCTGTTATGGATCTCTTCATACGCAGTGACCTTCAAGCCTACTTAGAGGGAGATCGTCTCATGGCCCTCCTCCTCCTACTCCTCCTCTTCCTTAGTAAATGCTCCAGACTAGCTGAAAGCATTTTTTTTTTAATTTTCCACCTTCTACCCTTTTTTAATGTGAAAAGGTGATCCCCACAAATCAACCACCCAACACCCAATCAGGTGGAACATTACAAAATATCACCCACAGTTAGCTCCTCTGAATACTGCAGGGAAGCACCAGTACCCTCTGGGTAAAGATCATCCTACATCAAACGAGCTCAGTCATTGCAGACGGTTTTTATTTTTGTGCCTAGAGAGTGAACTTTGATGGTTCAGTTAAAAATCACTTTTGCTGGTTGGAGAGCTGTTAAAGGCAGTCTCCAGTATTTTTTGTATTTCTGAGTTATTTAATTATTATTATTATTATTTTTTGCTATGACATTCCCTGCTGCATTACATTGATTCTACACTTACCTTAGCATCAGAACTTCAATGGTTAATGGATAGATTCGCAATTTATGTTTTATAGCCCAACCTCGCTTTACCATTGAGAAATTTACCACTCTGCCACTGTTTCTATACTCTTTAGTTTTTTGGGGGTTTTATTGAGTCTGTTGGGTTTTATTGAGTCCCTTTTGACTACATGCGTGTCAACCTAAGAGACTAGAAACAGGATGTTTTGCCACTGGCAACCTATTGAATGCTGTGCTAAACTGTTATAAATGATGGGAACCAACATTTTTTTTGTGGGGGGGGGACTGAGAATGTGTCCCCGTTACGCATACTTTTATTGAACAAATAGCACATGATTTGAATTCCCATCCACTTAAACAGAATATTAATTTAAATAAGATGAAAGCCCTCAGAGACATTTCATCCACTTTATCAACTTTTGGAACTAAAATTAAATTGACATATTCATTCAGGCAGTCTTTTGCGATGTGTTTATCACGCATGTTTATATCACGATGACGATGAAAATACGATTTCAGGTGCTCCAGATGGCAAATATTTAAATCGACAGCTCAGGCATATAAGTGGCACCGAAATCCGCGTTGAGATACCAATCGTATAGGAACCGGTTTCATATTGGCACAGGGAACATTGGGGGGGACACATTAAGTGGGGGGTCTGGGGGTTCTCCCCAAGGGAATTTTGAGCATCAAAAACACTTTTTATGCACCAATTTGTCTTTCCTGCATCAATTTATGGTGGAAATGTCTTCATTTATGTAAAGGACAACACTAAATTCAGCCACCAGGTGACAATTCAAAATATAATGGAATAATTCGATTTTTAGTCCAATTATTACACATGTATTTATTGGACCAACCCGAAATCTACGCCTATGCAAGTTTTGGTCCACTTCCGACAGAATTATTGTTTTCCGAGTTTCAGTGAATGCACCATCATGCTATCTCTCGACCGACCCTTCTGAGAGAATTACAGTTTCCCGGGTTTCATTGAATGCATCATCATCTTTTGTCGGCCATCCCTGAAATCTTAAAAAATAAATGCAATAAATAATAACACATTATAAACAATGCTAATAAAATTAATAATAAAAAATACCCTCAAACAAAATAACAGCCCTTTAACTTTCTAGGAAGTTGTTTACAGGTTTTTATTATTATTATTATTTACGACTTGAAATCCTGCAGTGTGATAGGAACAGCGATGGACGGAGTTTTGTGGTTCCTGCTCTGTAGAATGTATCTTCCCGCGAGAGGCAAAATATCTTGCAATATTTTGACACCAAAACAAACATGGATGCCATGCAGCTCGCCACCATGGTTGTTTTGCTCTCAAGTCACGTTAGATCACGCAAGTTTCTGTGAGATCCCAAGTCCCTGGAATCGGGTGAAATTTTTTATTATTTTTTATCGGTTTTTCGGTTCAGCCATTTTATAAACCGTAGGAAAGTAAAAATGATAATTAATAGATTAAACCGAAAAAATCGCTCAGCACTAGTGGACAGTCTGCAGATTACAACAACAACTGTACTTCCTGCGTCGATTTAGAGATCATGGTGTTGATAAAAAAAAATTATGTTAGTCTTTTAACAGGCAGTCATAGAGAACCTTATCAGATACGGCATAACAGCTTGGTTTGGTAACCTCTCCGTGCAACTAAAGTCCAAACTGATCCGATTGATGCAGACTGCATGGAAGATTATAGGGGTAAGACAGCATCCATCCTTGCAGTCTACTTACGAACAGGCTACTCTAAGGCAAGCCAATAGGATAGTTACTGACCCATCCCATGTTCATCACGCTGAGTATCAGATACTGCACTACCCTCTGGGAGGAGGTTCAGAGTCCCTTGTTGCAAATTAAATAGATTTAAATTAATTTATCCCTGTGTCAATAAAACTTGTAAATTATGGCAGATAAGAAAAGGATGTGGCCAGTAGGGCCCTATGAAAGCCATTTAAATTTCTTCCAGATTCCGTTTTGTTTTTTCCCAAATTCCGTTGTTTCCATTAAACTTTTTCAGAATTCTGTGTTTTACGATTTAAGCACATTTTGTCATCAGAAAGAGTGTCTAATCAGTGGTAGATGAATAAAATTTGCTTCAATATTCTAGTTCTAAAACAAAACATTCCATCCTTTTGGTAAATAAAGTGCTTCACATCTGAGCTTCACATTATAAATGAAAAAATAAGTAAGTAAGTGACAATCTGTTGTTAGGGCTACAGATATTCCTCTAAAATTCCATTCAAATTTGTATGCTTCATTATTTTTAATATATATATATATATAATATATATTTGAAATTTTAATGCTCAAATTTAGTATGATTTATCGGGGGGCGGGCTAATCACTCGCTGATTGGTTGCATCCGAGTTACAGTTTTCAGAGTTCCCACTGAACGCAGCATCAGACCGCTCGCACCCGAGTTACAGTTTTCAGAGTTCCCACTGAACGCAGCATCAGACCGCTCGCACCCGAGTTACAGTTTTCAGATTTCCCACTGAACGCAGCATCAGACCGCTCGCACCCGAGTTACAGTTTTCAGAGTTCCCACTGAACGCAGCATCAGACCGCTCGCACCCGAGTTACAGTTTTCAGATTTCCCACTGAACGCAGCATCAGACCGCTCGCACCCGAGTTACAGTTTTCAGATTTCCCACTGAAACACGGACCAGCACCAGCAGCGCAGCTGTAATTTGACACCAAAACACAGTAAAGACTTGGCAAAGTGTTTTTCTGTTCATTTGGCTTAGGCGCTGTGAAAATAACACTTACAATGGTAGAGAAAACCCAGATTTTAATCAATTGCATCGACATTTTGGCAAATTCCATGATATTCCCCATTTTACAGTTGATTCCATTTTTATTATCAAATTCTGTGACTTCGTCCGCGTTTACGGCATCACGGAAATCATAGGGCCCTAGGCCAGGACGGACATTGGAGGATCTATGTTTTTATTAAGGGATTTGTGCAGATCTTTGCTTTTATTGATATGTTTGTTATTCTGTTTGTCTATAGGTGCTTTTAGGAACCGTGCTGTATGATCTTTATTTACTAACATCTTTATATGTTTTTTTTATGTGGAATGTTTGTCGGCTGGGGCGCTGTCTGGTCCGGTGTGGGGTCCGCGTGGCCGCTGCCCGGCCTGCCGCACTCCTGCGTTGTGCTTCGCCTATCTCACCCAGTGCTGGAACTCAAAATCAGTACATACACCATACATCCCACCATAATAGGCCTAGGGTTTGCGGGACTGGTGGGGTGCTATGTGGGTAGGGACGCTCCTGCCCTGATAGTATAGTGACTATTGATTAAATAAAATAATAAATATGGAAACTAGTAACATCGGCAGAAATCACAGTGTGGGCGGCTGGAGCAGGTTGGATGCTAAGCTAAGCTACCTATGCCTCGGATCCGAGGTCCGCTCCTGTACCCAAGGTCCTAAGGCTAGGTAGCTTAGCTTAGTATCAAGAAACACCGTGCTCCTGCTGCGGAGAAGCGGGTGACCCAGCGTGGAAAAAAACGGCTCGAACAAGCCCGGTGCCAGGCGCCGGCGGTGTCCTATTTCTCCGGGTGTCCGCTTTCTCACGTGTTTGTTTCTCTGCTGTATGATTGGCTGTTCGTGTCACGTGTTTGTTTCTCTCCTGTACGATTGGCTATTCATTGTTTCTTTCTTTTACAAAACGGCCGTCACAGCATTTGCTGCCGTATCGATACAGTAGCATCTGTATCGGCAAGGAGTACGTCACAATATATTGCCATATCGATTTTTTTGAGCACAGCCCTAATACGCACCCACACAAATCTTACTCCAAACAACACACCACCAGACCAGAGTCTGCAGGGCAGGAGGGGCTTGGATGACTCGCACCCCCACACCCCGCAATTTTAACTGCATACACCAACAGCACCCATTGGGCACTGGGGTTTCCGGGGTGGCGGAGCGCTGGTGGGTTGGCCCACCGGGTGGACCCCCTGCCAGCTGTGTTCGGATCCTGGCGGCTTGCCCCTGCTACGACCCGGTGGGGGTGCTTTCCAGGGCCCCTTGATGGCTGCTCGCCGTTGTGGGTGTGGGTTGCGGAGATGGCTGTCAGCCTTGGTCCCGCTGCGTGGCTTCTCTGCTGCGGGTGCCCCGGGTGCCGGCAGTGGTGGAGCGGCCACATGGCTGTCTGCGGGAGTTGGCGGGACTCAGTTCTCTGTTGATGTCGGGGTGCCCTGCGCACTCACTATGTGAGTGACTGCTCGGGGCTTGTGGTTGGGTGGGACATCTCGCCTGTTGCGTTATGGCGGCCCTTGCCTTTGTGTGGGCCGTTGGTGGGCATGGGGGCCCCGCCGGCTGACCCGCAGGGAGGGTGGTTCTGGCGGGCTGTCGGCTCGTCTGTCGCTGTCGGCCTGGCTCCTGGCCTGTGGTCCATGCCTGGCGCCTGCGGCCCGGGTTCTGCACTTGCGGGTGCGTCTTATGCCTGCAGATGGAGGTGGGTTATATGTGTTGGTGCTGGGTCACTTTGCACTCTCTGGCACTGGTTTGTGCTCCTCTGGGTCATGTGTGGGTGTTGCTCTACGGGCTCTCGGCTTCTCTGTGGGTTGGGGGGGTCTTCTGTGGCTGCGGTGCATTGTGCTCTGAGCTTTCTTGCGGTCATGGAGTGTCTATATGGCTCGGGACTTGTGGTTGGCTGCGAGGCCTTTTCCGCTGCTTTGAGGCACTATGATATAATTCTGACCTCATACACCAGAACTAATCAAGTCAAGTACATTTTATTTATATAGTCCTTAATCACAATACAGTCTCAAAGGGCTTCACAGACCCACATTTCACAGAGAAATCAACGACATCCCCTTGTCTGAACCTCCAACCGGACCAGGAAAAACTCCCATAAAAACCCTTTGGGAAAAAAGGAAGAAACCTTAGAAAGGGTGTACAGAAGGAGGAATCCTCCTTCCAGGATGACCAGGCTGCAATGGATGCTGAGTGGGCAACATTAATAATATGAATCATACAAATTAACAAACACCATAAACAGCATACAAATTTAGGTTATTGTATTTGTATACTATGCATTTATATACTATGCAATGTTAAAGCTTGACAGGATAAGAGTCTATTTGCTGGAGCAGAGGGCTACAGGTAGATGCCTCCGGGGCTCCAGGTCAGGTAGATGACTCCAGGGCTCCTCCTCCACATCTGGATGCCTACAGAGGAGAGAGAGAGAAAGAGAGAGCGGCAGAAAACAACGGGCCAACACACAGACGCCAAGCACCAGTGCTCAGGGATGGATGCAGGGTGAGAGGCAAGCTAACACGATGGATGTGATTAACCAAATGCAAGGCTGTAAAAATGAGTCTTGAATTAAACATTTCTACAAAAGTAGCAGCTCTGATTTCCGCAGGTAGGGCGTTCCAGAGCACCGGGGCCCTGAGTGAGAATGCTCTGGAGCCTGCAGACTTCTTTATAACTCTTGGAATCACTAAAAGACCAGCATGTTGTGAGCGTAAGGCAAGAGATGGTACATAAGGTACCACTAAGTCAGTAAGATAGGAAGGTGCTAGACCGTGTAATATTTTATAGGTAAGTAACTAATAGGGACAAGTCCTGTTCACTCACCGGTGGATACATCACACACACCCACACACACACACACACACCACCAGCACCTGCCTCGTACACACTCCAGAACACCCCCCTGATTACATCCTTTCCTTTTCTCTCCTTTACTGCCTTAGACAGGAAGAGGCCACGTGTCGAATTGCTGTTCCAATTTCCGTGGACTTAATTAATTATGTATTGTCAATACATGTTGTCGTCTGATGTTTCTATGTTTATGTTTTTCCAAGTACATGTTGTTTGTTTCTATGTTTATTTGTCTCACCCGTGGTGATTCTCCCTCCTGGAGAAGTAATGATGATTAGTTGTTTATAGATCAAAACATGGTCAGATCGTGCTCCAAAGTGGCGGTCTTGTATAACAAAAAGCTGTGCTCTTGTCATCCCACAGGTCAGCCCCAGGACATAGTTATTGCAGCAGTATTTGATGATTAAAGAATGAATAAAGAGCAGCATTGCAGGTCGAGAATTTGAACAATACATGCATCGGTATGCAACGGCATACAAATACTCTGTGTTGTATGCCAAGCATGCTGACAGCACAGGTAATAAAACAGAACCTGGGTTGAAAAATAGAAAACCTATCCTTTAAGACTGTACTTTGCACAAAGTGATGTATTGTCAAAGCTGGCACGGCCACTCATCCTGTAATAAAACCATTTATTCTCTCCCGTTCTGCCTCTCTGCCACTGAGCAGCTACAGACTTTTGACAGAGCTTTTGTTTGAGTGGTCGCTACGTTCAATTTGCTCTCCATTATTGACTCTAGCCAGTAGCCTAGTGTTGGTGAGAATCAGATTGCTGCCGCTGTGTTGCTGATATGCAATCTTCAATTACCACCCTCACCCCCATTTCCCATTTGGAGAAAAAATGAGGGGTGGGAAGTGGGAAGTGAAATTAACCAGGGGTAGATTTTAAGTATTCGATGGAGTATAATATGCATGACCTGCTAAAGTGCATAGTATGGAAGTCCATAATGGCTAACAAGAAGACACTTGCAGAGACTGCAGTAGCCACAAAATGCTAAGGGACCAGATGGCTTTAGCCTCTCTGATCTGTTGTGGCACGAATGTCACCTTCAGCACACAACAAACAAACAAAATCACTGCGCCGTATGTAGACAAAAGAAAAAGCTTGTGTCATGTAGTGTCAGGGGGACGACATGTTCCATTGAGCAGGACAATGGAGAGTGTGTTGGCACTCTCTTATGGCCAGCATTTAGGCAGAGGTGTCACAGTGATGGCATTGTGTTTAGCCCCAGCGATGTGACCTTGTCCCGGAGTAGAGTGGCTATTAATTAGCCGGGAATGGCAGCTGCCTGACGTGGGGGTGGGTGTGGGAGGCACCCAGTCCCCCACTAGTGCAAGCGCTTGCCAAGGTCTATACTGTATATCAGATCGATGGACAGGGGAAGAGCGGACACCGAAGAGCCTAAAAAATTATAATCCAATGCTACAGAATAGTCTCTCTCTTTCCCGACAATAATAACGTATGGCAACTCACAACAAACTTTTTTCTATGCCGGTGCCCTCCTCACACACCGAGCTCTGGCCGCTTTTCCTCCGCATCCATGCGCCCTCAGGTTGACCTCGCGGGCAGTGACTGTGCCAGTAACAGCTCCGCCCGCCCACCCTCCAATCACACACACCACCAAACACCCACACA
>OMKR01045098.1:0-11500 GCA_900302355.1 Cyttopsis rosea | reverse complement strand
GATGGAAAAGGAGATTCATCATGTATTCATTCATGCGCAGATCTGCATGCAAGCCATTCATACTATTGCAGCCAAGGATGTTATTAGGATAGTTGAATTAAGTGCAGGCTTAACCACAGCGGGAGAAGTTTGTATGAAATATTCATACCCGCATGGTATTCTGAAATGGGATCTTGCGCATTACACCAAAAAAATAATATTTGTTTTTTATCCCCAGGGTTGAAAAACATAATGAAAAACAGGTTATCAACATTTTTGAGGAATAAAAAGGAATCCAAAGGATTATAAAATTCTATTCTGTGAATTAACTTTCAGCTCTCCACTTGTCTCCACTCTACATGAGTTACATGAGCACACACACACACGTGTGTGCATATGTGCACGTACAAACTTGCTGCGTACACGCAAACATCTGCGTATATTTATTCACATCCACAAACCACATATCGGCGCACGCACACACACACACACACACTCACACCGTGTAGGGGAGACGTGCACTCTGCTACAACCGTGGCCTCCTCTGATGGAAATCATCTCTCAGTCTCAATATTTACATTGGCTGCTGAGTGCCTCTTTGGTCCAGTCACTAATAGAGCTGGTGCGCACGTACGTACGCAGCATCCAGGCGTCCCGGCTGCGCTCCCTCAGAGCTGAGCAAAGAGTCAGACTCTCAGCGCGCTGCCAGGAGATGCAATACCTCAGAGATGTCAGGCCGGGTTACTGTGTAAGGTCCGGGTCACAGCAGATGGAGGCTGTGCCAAATACCTTACCGTGTCCTTGCAAAGTCAATGTTACCAGCGCTTAGGTTGTAGAGTTGGATAGCAAGCTATCCCACCATCTTTGAAGAGCAAACACAAATTCAGGAAAGATAATTACACCACATGGAGCTATAACAAAAGTTCAGGCAGGAAGACAACTTCTCGTCATTGTCATGAATTATTCGAGATTTCAATCATAGCTACTGCTACTACCAGTCCGCCATGTCCTCACAGACCCCATCCAGTTGCTGTCTGCAAGTATATTTTTATTTTTCAATATTACTGTCATCACTGTTGCTGCTTCCCTGTCATTTCAAATGCTGTGCTTGCGGCGCTCCCATCTCCACCCCACTTCCACCAGTATCAGGTCCCACCTCCACCCGCTATCAGCTCCCATCTCCACCAGTATCACGTCCCACCTCCACCAGTATCAGCTCCCACCTCCACCAGTATCAGGTGCCACCCAGTTCTGCAGAGAGGTTGTTCTAAAAGCTCCAGTTCTCCAGCGTTAGGACTCCATGGAGAAATATCTCCTAAAGATATACTGTATGTTCCATACAATTCTATTGTATCACCTGATGGAGCCCTAATGCCAAACGTTGCCTATTTTTCATTCACTGATACTTTCATTCCATCTTGTCTCTCCTGATTTAAGTGCTTCTAATTCTGTTTAGCACCAATTTATTTTCTTGCCCCTTCAAAGATCAACACAGCCAGTGCCACTTTGCAATTGACCACAGTTGAACTCTATGCAAAGACTTTGTGGCTTTATTTTGCTAATGAAATGTTGGCCTGAAGGTGGAAGCTGCTTGGGCATGGAAGCTTGCACCCAGCTGAGTGTCGACTGTGGGCGCCACTGAACAATTTTGTGTGGAGCTTTTATTAGAAGCATTAAAACTAACCGGAAAATGCAAAGTGTGGTGTTTGCTATTTACTGTCAGACAGCAGCTCCATGTTGGTCACAGAACATTGGTTCTTAGCTTGTCATTTCTGCTGATTTGCTGCTAGTCTCAGATGTTTTCCAACAGGAGCCTTTAAATCTGTCAGTGGAGAAGTGAGATCTGATTATACGGTCGGTTAATGTGAGTCTGATCCCATGGACACACTCCACTGCCGAAACCCCAAACATCCTCTTAAAGAATTCTCTTCAATGCGCAGGGCCGACAACCTTAGACCTAATTATCAGTGGATTACATCTGTGGCATTTCTTTTTGAGCTAAACTGTCTTTTCATACAACAAGCACACAAATACATTTACTAACTATAACACAAACACACACACACACACACACACACACACAGATATGTTCGTACAACACCAGAAATAAAGCGTTTTCCTCTTGGTCTGCTCTCAGCCGCCCACGGCCCATCCGTCATCCAGCGGCTCCAAAGGCTCGCCCAGAGGCCTGGTTCTCTCCGAGTGCTGGCGAGGGTTTGCAGGCTGAATCCCCTTACTGATAATTTGTCCCGTCATAATTCTGGAGGCCGGGAAGGAAACGTACGCAGCATTTCTGTGAGAAAATAGGAGTCTTTCTCTCCTGTAAATCACTGGCGTCTGGACGGGCTGCTGCTCTCGGCCCGGAGGTAATCATGTGACTCATTCTCACGCCCCGTGCTCAGGGTTTTATAAAGAATAGTCAACAATCACATTGTTGACTATTCTTGTAGATCCCAAGAGGCAAATTTGGATTGGAAATCCTTGTAAATATGCAAATGTTGCTGACTAAACGACATATTCTCTCTGGCAATCTTGATATTAGTGACTGCAGAGACACGGAATCTGTGTTTGTATTGTTATGCGCTATCTCACTGCACGTCACGCCGACAAAAAGCCTTGTTATCTAGCCGAGTCCTGACTGGTGCCCAAACGGGGACAAAAAGAGATAAAGGATCCTCGATCTCTTTGTGTTGTCGCTGATGTGATGGAATGGAAGAAATGTCTCTAGACAAGATGGCTATCTTTCTCTCTCTGTAATTCTAAAAGAGCGAACGTGACATTTTGAGACCCCGACGCTTATATTTACTTTATACTTATCTCATCACTTTAAAACTTTCTACCGAGTGTTGTGGTTTTAGAAATCTGCAACTATTTGGTCATTCTTAGCAACTAACTGCTGATTCATGGTTCATGGTTGGTTGACAGATGAAAAGTTGTCAAGTGACAAGAAGACAACATGAGCACAAAAAAGAAACTACTACTCAAATATAAACCGGTCATCAAATAAAAACCAAGCCTCTAATCAATGCCGGGGGCGTGGTCGACATGAACAAATAAAGGCCTGCCTCGGGGAAAAACTCTGATCGGAGCTGCGGAGCTCCGCAGTTCCGATCAGAGCCATCTTTTCTCGACCCCGCCTCTTTTGGCTGCTGGGCCGGCTGCTTGTGCTTGTCTTTGTGTCTTGTATTGCAGGTGTCCAGTAGGTGAGGTCGTGGTCAGTGATGATGTTGGTATGTACTGTATGTCACCTAGAGGGCGGGTTCTTAGGGGATTCCCTGATTTATTTACATATTCTGGTTTGCGCCTCGGTCGGCTGGTTGGAGTTCTGGATTTGTTTGACCGAAGGAAGGTAAGTGTTGACATGCTGGTGTGTAATTGTTTTGGAGCTGAAGCTATTTTCCCCTGTTACGCATAGCAGCGTTGCTTCTTTGAGTTTCACTGGTTTGTTGTTTTTGTAGTCTTGGGGTGAACGCGGTTAGAGCTTTGTCTCTGGAGCATGGCCCTGGTTCCGGGAGGGTTGCTAGCGTGCTAGTCGCTCTCCTGATCCAGCGGTATTTAGTGCATAAGTACCCGCCGTAAGTGACTTCATGAAGACCGGGGATGAGTTAGTTTCGTATTTGGTTAGGCAGATGGGGACGCTCTTGTTTGCCTTTTTGTAGCCAGTGTGTTGACCACTGCGTTCCATTGGTCTGGGTTTGTAAAATGGCTCATGTTGAAGATCAGTCCATCAGACTTGTTTTTAGAGGGTTGCACAAAAGATCAAGTGTTGAAAATTTCGGAACACTATAGGATTGTAATCAGTGACAAAAGGCTCAAGGACACAGTTAAGTCTATTTTAAAGTCTAACTTGTATGAGATGAATGTGTTGCCGGGTCCAGCGGGAGGTATTGTTGAGGGTGCTACTGGTGTGTTTTCACCGTTACATCAGAGTACTGGTTTGTCCTTTGAACAACAGAAGGAGTTAGTGTTGTTGCAAATGGAACATGAAAAGTTAAAGCGTCGGGTTGAAGTTGATAAGGAATTGACTTTGGAGAAAATGAAGTGTGACACAGAGCAGGCTAGGAACACTTTGGAGCTTGAGAAATTAAGTTTGATCAGAGAAGGAAGGTTGAGCCTGGAAGCTGGTCAAGGGCTAGGTCGAGATAGTTTTTCTTCAGGTGACTGCTCCTCTTCGCATTTTGATCTGGGGGGAGGGTTCAATTTTCAATGAGAGGGACCCTGAAACTTGTTTTTCTCTGTTTGAAAGAGTGGCGGATGCTAGGGGCTGGCCTGATGCCGATCGCATAATCATGATGCAGTGTGTACTGACCGGGAAGGCGCAGGAGGCATATGCAGCTTTGTCTGTGACAGATAGCTTGAGTTATGCGTCAGTCAAAGCCGCTGTTCTTAAGGACTATGAGATCGCTCCCGAGGCTTGCCGCCAGAAGTTTAGGAATGGTAGGAAGGAGGATAAACAGTCCTACCTTGAGTTTTCACGCGATTTGCTGAACACATTTAATCGTTGGCGCACAGCTTCTGATGTGGAAACTTTTGAGGAATTATGTGATCTTATTGTTTTGGAACAGTTCAAAAGTGCAGTTCCCAGTCGTATTGCCACATATACTGTATAACAGAGCAACAGGTAAAAACAGCTGGTGAGGCAACTGCGTTAGCAGATCAGTATGTCTTGACTCACCGCAGTGATTAGGGAAATGTGCATAGTGCTGGTGGCTCTAAGGATAGTGCTGTTGGGCATGGATTTTTGTCTGCGGGTTCAGTCAAGCCTGAAGTGAATGTGACAGGTATGCGTCACTCGGAAAAAGTATGTCACTTCTGTTGCAAAAAGGGGCATGTGAAAGCGGATTGCTATGCTCTAAAGAAAATAAACAATCAGATGAATGTAAAGTCTACAGCATTAGCCGCTCCAGTGGCGAGTGTGATTTCGGACCTACCTTCTCCTCAGGTATGTGAGAAAGTTCCTTGTGATGATGCTTATTTGCTTTCATATCATGTGGTTTTGTTTCCTTGACAGGACACCGTGAGAAGGTGCCTGTTAAAATCCTGAGAGATTCAGGCGTGTTGGATTCATTTATCCTGGTGTCAATTCTCCCTTTTTCAGAGGAGTCTGATACTGGTAATTCAGCGCCATTTTGGGCTATGGGATTGTCTATTTTGTCTGCTCCAGTGCACAGGCTGCATCTCTTTTCAGATTTGGTGCTGGGGGAGGTGTGCAATGCGTTGCGCCCGGCGTTGCCGGCAGAAGGAGTCCTCATTCTTGGGAATGGGATAGCATGTGGCCAGATGTTCCTCCACCTCCAGTTGTTAATCCAGTCCCTGTGATTAACAGTGAACCAGATGAGAGTGAGCGTGACTTCCCAGAGGTGTTTGCAGCATGTGCTATGACGCGGGCTGGGGCTCCTGCTGGTGCTGATAGTGTGATGGAAGAACCAGGTGTAAACTTGTCTGACTTTCCCTTATCTGTTTCACATTCGGAGCTGGTAGCAGAGCAGCAGTCAGATCCCTTCATTAAGGAGTTGTTGGAGACTGCGATCCCTGTTGCAGAGGTGAAGGACAAGGCACATGGCTATTTCCTTGACAATAGTCTGCTGGTGAGGAAGTGGGTGCCTTGTGGTGAGTTTGGTGTGGGAAACCCAATTTTCCAAATAGTAGTACCAGCCAAATTTTATGGCTTGGTTTTGCAGCTGTCTCATGACCAGTTGGGGCATATGGGGGTCAGGAAGACTTATGACCACATTTTACGGTGCTTCTTTTGGCCTCTGCTAAAGCAGGATGTGTCCGAAAATATATATATATACCTGCCATTGGTGAACCATTTGAACACATAATCATTGACAGTGTGGGGCGGTGTACCGGTACGTGCGGTGCAATGCAGCAGATTCAGGAGAAGATTCAGCAACTGGATTGATTATTTTTTGCCTCATATTTGTTCAGAAACAGATTTTGGTGGAGTGATAAGGAGAAATAAGTGAATGAATACAACACGGGATTGGCTGACGTCACTTCAGCCAGTTCCTACTGACACAAACGCAACCAGAAAAAAAAGCCCTTGAAGGTTCGTAGTTCTCGGTTCTCGGTCCCAGTTCCTACTTCCCCTCAGGGAGTCCCTACAAATGTTTGGTGCAAAAACGCCTTCTGTGAATGTTTCAGGCATAAATTGTATGTTGCAGGGGAAGTGGCAAGGGAGAAATTGGCTACAGCTCAAGAGAAAATGAAGCGTGTTTATAATAGACGGGCTGAGTGGCGCCAATTCAGTCCTGGCGATCAGGTGTTGGCTCTTTTGCCAATTGTTGGGTCACCCTTTCAGGCCAGGTTCACAGTTCGTCACACAGTAGAGAAGCAGACCTCAGAGGAGAACTATTTAATTTACTTTAATTTACTACTCTAGAATGGGAGGAAGAAATCACAGCTTTGTCATGTCAACCTGTTAAAGGTTGAGCCGGGTGTGACAAAGGTACATGGTTCAGAGTGTGTCCAGCCTGCCGCTCTTGCGAACACTGTGGTGAGTTCCTCCTCTGGGTCAGTGGCAGTGATGGAGAGGGAAGAGTCTCACGTTTTTGATCAAGCGTTGTTGTGTCTTAACGATTTGGATGATTTGTTAGGCCATTTGCAAGAGTCAAAACGTGCTGAGTTGGCTGAGCTAATTGGCAGTTTTCCAAGTTTGTTTGGTGACCTTCACAAACTCACCTTATAGAGCATGATATAGTGGTGGGAGGTGCAAAACCGATCAAACAGCAGTTTTACCGTCTGTCTATGATGATAAACGCGTGTGATAAGCGCTAGTATTTAGACGCAGAGGTCAAGTACAAACAATATTGCTAAACCAACATCGTCTAGCTGGGCCTCCCCATGCCAGCTTGTCCCTAAGTCGGATAATGCCCCCAGATTTTGCTCTGATTTTCGCTCGTTGTTTGAAAGTTTAGCTGCTGCACGACTGACAGTTAATCTGGCGAAATGTGATTTTGCTCGTGCAACAGTACCACGTGCGGCCAGTACAAGCAAAGGTGCTGGCTGTGGAGCAGTTTCCTTTGTAAAAAAAAAGAGCTAATGTGGTTTTTGGGGATGGTAGGATACTACCGCAGTTTCTGTAGAAACTTTTTTTCTGTTGTTGCTGCCCTTGCTGATTTGTTAAAGGCTAATGCAAAATATGTGTGGTCTCCTGTTTGTCAGAAGGCTTTCCAGAACGCCAAGGCCCTTCTGTGTAGTGCTCTGGTGCTGGCCGCTCCCTGTGTGGAGAAGCCGTTCGAGCTGCAGGCCAGTCATGTACAGGGGAAGGTGCACTATTGATGCAGCCTGACAACCAGGGGGTAGATAGGCCTGTAAGTAAATTTTCTAAGAAATTGAACAAACATCAGCTTAACGACTCGGTGATCGAAAAGCAGACAGCGCCTCTGTGATGTGATGAAGCTGTGTTGTATGAACCTCTCCTGCTGCTGAGGTTGAGGGGGATTGTTGCTTGCAGTTTGTATCTTTTGTTTGGAGAATTTGTTTTAAAAAATTGCCGTGGTTCCTTTATGGCGACCCAGCCTCTTTTGGCTGCTGGGCCTTTGTCTTTGTGTCTTGTGTTGCAGGTGTCCAATGGGTGAGGTCGGGGTCAGTGACGGGGTTGGTACGTATCTAGAGCGCTGGTTCTTAGGGGATTCCCTGATTTATTCACATGTGGTCGTGTGGTCGGGTCGTCGTTTATTGGGAACACCTGGGCCCGGTGTTCCCGGTACTATAAGAGTGCACCCCACTTGTTCCATGACGGAGAGAGAAAGGGGAAACTGTGCTCCCTACGCGCCCCATCCTTTGTGTTTCCTTTTACCATACCAACACCCCACTCACTATGCTATCACTCTTGCCTACACGTGAACACTGCTGACTTACAGACTGCCACACCTCAGCAATTTTGACATTTATAGTTGTTTGTGTTAGTTTCAAATAAATGAATGGTTTCCTTGCTTTAACTCTTTGTGTCACCTCCCGTTCTTTTGTCATGGTTTTTGAGCCGGTCATGACACAAAGCAAATAAAACATAAAACGTGTTTTTATTGTAGATGTATTTAATTTACTCGCTGTCGCTCTCCAGCCCTCCAAAGCGGGAAGTGCTGCGTTCAAGGGAAACTCGGAAAACTGTAATTCCCCCGTCGGCTACCACCACAAGTGCGACATTTAGGGTAGCTACGAGCTTTCTCGTTTTTGACCATACATATGTTTCCATGCCATGGCACCCAGATGGAAGTTTGATTTATAATTCATACTAAAATATGATCAAATATTTTATTGAACAGATTAGATATAAAAGCCTGCCTCTAATATAAGCCTGCTTCCAATAAAGGCCTGATAACCCTCTGGAATTGAGGTAAACAAAGGCCCCGATCACAATTTGAGGAAATATGGTATTTTTTAATGATTTTTTCAAGAAATAAAAAGATTAGGAAACCACTTAAGTACTTATACATCATACTTATTCAGGCTCATCCACGCACACGACAGCTAAATAGCGCTGGAACATGTGGCTTAATGCACGGCTGACGACGCGTTAAAAGACGGCGCTCCTCCTCGACGATTTAATTTCCGTAGGCCGATGCGTAGCGGAGCCTGAATAAATTCACTGATGTTCAACACCGTTTTATTTTTTTTTCTTTGTAAACCCTTTGCTTTGTTACACTGTTCTTGCGCTTCAGATGCATCTATTAGAAGACAAACGACAACGCAGCCTGAGCCTTAACCAGACGATCTCCGGACTGCACTCAGAGCGCGAGCCTTGTCCTCTGCTCGCCGCTTAGTGCCGTGTGCACGTGGTCTGTTATAGAGCACATTTCCCAAAACTGGCCGCGCTCCAAGGCACGGAGAAAAGAGAGCAGTCAAAACCACCGGGAGAAAACATTTGTGCAATTCCACCACAATCGAATCCATTGTTCCCAACCCCGGACCTAATGACTAATCACCAAATTCTAATTCTATTCTTTTATTTCTGGAAAAATACATAGCCTCACAGACTGGGTTTCAACACCATAAAATATACGTCCTAAACTAATAGTGCAACACATAAACCATGACTGCTCATTAGGGGACCATTAGCGTCTGAGCCAGCTAAACGCCTGGCTGCGAGACCAGCGCTCCGCTCGCTGGGATCCTGCCTCGCTAGGCACTCGTTTTAGGAAGCATGGCCACTTAGGGCTGCACCATTAGAGTAGGAAGCTCTGGATCCACCCTGGAACCGTCCATCGTCCATGATCTAGGACGGACCCAATCTGGATCCCCGGTTACGTTACTGTAGCAGTGAAGCAATGTAGCAATGAAGCTGAATCTCCACCATATTCAATTTTAAAATTGAATATGATAAATGTCTCATATTCAATTTTGGAAGGTATACTTGAAGAGCCTCCGGTTGCCATGTTAATCGTATATATACGATGACTGTTACCGTGGCAACCGGCGGTTTTCGCAATTGATATGCAACGGTTTTTGAGAAAGCAGGAACCTGAAAAGGAACGTTCCAGGTTGTCAACGTGACCTTGCAAATGAAACGTGAAAAGCAAATATCTCTTCTATGGCTTTATTGATACTGCAATGCTGATGGTTTCAAATAATTTCCATTGGAGATGATGTTGCCGACACCTTTCAACTCCACAAGAAGAAAAGAAGGGAAATACTTGTGGCTGTTGAACAATGCAGAGAATTCGACAAAAGGCTGTAGGCTGTAAGAAAGGCCTCATAAAGTGGACAACGGGGGAATCGGTCGATTTGTCAGCTTATGATTTGAATGAAATCCCTGAGTCTCAGTCATCCTTTCACAAACCCAATTTCTCTCTGCTGTGTTTGGCCTCTTTAGAGAGGGGCTGGAGCCACGTCCGTGCAAGCCATGAAAACAAATTGCACTCTGGATAGACGAACAGAGCTGGAATTTCTTTACATAAATATATTGCTCGGTGCTTTCCTCTGAATATTGTTTTGGGTTTGAATGAATGCCACAGCCAGATGTGCAGTGACAAAGATAAATTGTTTGCTGAAATAGGGAGAGAGTTTTCAACAGGGACCCCTGTCCAAAAAAACCTTGGGTTGAAAAGTGTATATAGTAAAACATGAGCTGGAACGCAGGGTGCCATCGCAGCGCTCGTGCGGTTCACGGTGTTTCTAGAACCAAGTAGTGACAGTGAAAGATCCCAAGCCGCTGCGACGCTTCATCCATCTGGACCGGAGCAGACATCGCCAATCACGTTCATGCTGCAAATTTGGGTTTTCTTGATTAATGTGTCACTTTGCCTTCATGAGTTAGCTTCCTACTTTGGACCAGCGAATTTCAACTATACTCAATCAATCATTTGCGCCGTCTTCGATCCGAAGGTTGGCTTTCATGACGACCATGTTTTATACTGAGGGGCTTTATACGCAGAGGAAGGAGCCAGAACTACCTCTGCCAGGGACCAACTCCAGCTCTGTTGCCGGTGCCTTGGTCAGGGGCACCGGCTGGAGTATTAACCCCTAACATACCCGTTCTTTTGACGGTGGGAGGAAAGCGGAGCACCCGGAGGAAACCCACGCAAACACGGGGAGAACACATGCAGCACTCCACACAGAAAGGTCCTGGGACGGCCGGGATTCGAACCCAGGACCTTCTTGCTGTGGGGCAAACACAAACTGGATCTGCAGCCGCACCGTCACACCTCTCGTAGTTCTATTCAACCACTGAACGCAACAGAACAATGGGGTATTTATAAACTTGATGAGGAAGTGGGCAGAGATGTGTGTTAGACCTGCAGCTCTGCGTTAACGCCAGTCCCAGACCGATGTGAATACTGGTCGTGTTGCAGAATTTGGTTTTTAATTTCTCCACTGCGTTCAACAGCGTCCGGCCACTCCTGCTGCTGGAGAAGCTGGCGGACCGTGACTGTACGGCGGACTACAGATTGCCCTTGACGTGAGGCCAAAGTTTGCCTGCCCTACGGAGCAGCTTGTTGGGTCACGCTGTGCTGTGTCAGATGTGCGGACCAGGAACGGCACCGTGTCCAATTGAATTGAATCCTCCACACCTCGGATGTGAGATTAAAATCCGGCTCGACTCATCTCCAGAAGTTCTTCAGCGGTTCCTCTACTGCGGTCCAAGACATTCACTCGCGTGTCTAATTATTAATTCTCGATCAACACGGAAATTTAATTTTGACTCTGAGGTCAAAGCAGCACACAGACAAATCTTGCAAAACCAGAGTTAATACAGCTGCTTAATATAGACGAAAGTGCATTTCCACATGATGATGTTGAAAAGAGTGGGATTTGCTTGGGATTAAATATTTTAAAAGGCGTGTTAAACCCTCGGATGTCACTCCTGAATGCTTTATGGAGCTGCCTATCATGTGGATGGCTCAGGTACGCACACACAGACGCACGCACGCACACACACACACACACACACACACACACACACACAAAGCAACAGATATGTATGAGTCCGCTACAGGAGAGAGAACAAGGAGGGAGCAACATTCTGATATTATAAGCATCGTCTCTCAGACTCTACAAAAAGTAAAGAAGACATTAG
>OMKR01045095.1:0-10061 GCA_900302355.1 Cyttopsis rosea | reverse complement strand
GGAGAGCCAGGGTCATGTTCTGGGGGAGCAAAGAGGCAGAGATCTTCCACCGTAACACTGACCCTCTTCGAGCAGGAAATGGTGGCTGCTGCTAGACGGCCCATCACCCCTCCCTCTGAAGATCCAAATGAACTCTTTATGAGGAGCCTGTTGCAGGTTCTCAGATCTTTTGGCCCCAGAGAGAAGGAGGAGGTGAAGTTCAATATCCATAAGATGTTGATTGAGGCTTGGCGATATTACAGTGCCGGCATGGCATAATGGCTCTGTGTCGGTGACTATATTATTTGCAGTTTGCACAATTGTTTTCATCGTTTTGGTGATCGTTACATGATCATATTACAATGCAATAATTCCTCTTTTTTACAAGTTCTGTAATTGTTAAAAATGGTAAAATTCCTGTTGTTTATATGTATGTAGTGACTGTTATTTTAATTATTCTGTTTTCATCTTTATGGTGATGTTAAATTAATGTTCAATTTGCAATGGACTAATTCCCCTTTCTTTTTACAAATGCTGGTAAAAGTTATGTAATTCCTGTTGTTTGTGTGTAGTGACTGTATTATTTGCAATAGTACATTTTGATGTTTATGATCTTTATGGTGACGGCTGAGACTAGTGAACCCAAATGCAAAACACAGAGACAGGATCTATTGAAGGGATCCAGGGGATAAGAGAATGGCAAGAGGAGGGAAGAGGAGGCAGAAGTGGAGAGTGTGACAGATATCAGCAAGATATGTTTTACATTATTAACCTACTCTTTTACATCTCAATATAACACAACCCTTTATAATTTCAGAAAACTATTGGGAAAATATTTTTGGGGAATATATGATATTTTATATATGGAAGATTTGCTCTTTATTTCATGTGGGTGGCTCTTAAAAGGGCCGTTTGTGTTGTACTTATGACGTGGGTTGCCAGGGTACAGCACCCTCAGCAGAGAAGTAGGAGCCTCCCTGACATGGATGGCCTCCTGTGCAGCGTTGTTGCTTCCTACTCTTCTGGTCTCCTGAAGTGCTGCAGCTCCCTTCATCTCCATCCCGCCCGGGCTCCTGCGCAAGTAGTTGTGCAGGACACAGGTGGCCTTTACACAGGCTTTAGCATTGGCAGCACTGATGGAAATCACACGCCGGTACATCCGCCACTGAGTGGATAGGACACCAAAGGTATTCTCAACTACCAACCTCTCCTGTGAGAGACGGTTTTTGAAAACCCTGTTTCTTCCGGGGAGGAAGAAAGTGCTGGTGCTGGAGAGGTGCTGGCGGAGGGTAAAGGCCTCATCCCCCACAAAGACATGAGGCTGGGGTCCCAGGTGCTCTTCCCCCTGCCAGCAGAGAATCTTCTGGGAGGTTGAGGCTGCCAGACTTGCCAGTGCCCGACCAAAGGGGGAATTGGTCAGAGTCCCTCCATCACTGCTCCTCCAGTAGCTGCCGACATCCACCATCCGGAAGCAGTACGTTGCATCTACAACCGCTAAGAGGACTAGAAAAAGTCCCCTTAAAGTTGTAGAACAGTGATCCAGAGTTACCAGGAGCCTGGTTCACTACATGCTTCCCATCGATAGACCCCACATAATTCGGAAAGTTCCAGCGCTCTTTGAAGTCTGAAGCAATAGCCCTCCAGTCTTCTGGGAACAGGCATGACCTCTTCCACCAAGGAGTCCCAAAGGACCCTGGACACCTCAGCAACAATGCCAACCACAGTGCTGCACCCAACGCTATAGCTGTTGGCTATTGTCCGGTAGGAGTCCCCACTTGCTAGGAATCTGTTGGAATATTTAACATCACCATAAAGATGAAAACAGAATAATTCAAATAACAGTCACTACATACATACAAACAACAGGAATTATACAATTTTTAACAATTCCAGAACTTGTAAAAAAGAGGAATTATTGCATAATGTTAATAATAAAAACAGGGATGGAGTGCCAATAATGTAAAATAAGATGGAAGACAAATCGCACTTGATAATTGTAAAAATAAGATAATAATTTAGATGAAAGTAGAATACATGGAAAATGAAACCCACTGATTAATAAAAAGAAAGTAATAAATTAGAATACATAAAGTCATGTAAAATGCAACATTTTAAAGCAGTAGTGCAAAGAGTTTCAGGCCCGTATCAGGAATGAAAATAGATAGACATTCGGTAGATATTAGGAAGATTCAACTCCTGATCGATGGAGTTATGACCTTGGTAAAAAAAATAGCCCATATTTCATTAAATGAATCAACTTTGTTTTTGGATATTAACAATAGTCTTTCCATTGAGATGTATTCTAGTCATAGATGTAGCCATTGGGATGTGGTGAGATTATCTCTGTTTTTCCAATTGACTAATATAATTTTCTTGGCGATTGTTAAGGTGATCGAAATGGGTTGCTGGTGTTTGGGGGGTGGGTCCACTGAGGAGAGGTCATCGAGGAGACATATGGACGGGGAAACTGGAACCTGTGACCCAAAAGGGAGGATAGATTCTGGGTGATATTGGTCCAGAATGTTTGGATAGATGGGCAGAGCCAGATGGCACAAAAGTAGTCATCTCTGGTGTTGAGGGAACAATGAGAACAAGTGTCTATGTCCGGGAATCCCATTTTGAACATTTTGTGTAGAGCAGTGGTGTAAAGCTTGGAGACTCTGGAGACATTATGCATCTCCGCTCCGCTGCGTGTGCCCGCTTCCCGTTTCTCCAAATAAAACAAAAACCGTGTGTTTTTATTAATTTTGATGTATTTATTGTAGTCCTTAATTGAATGAAACAAAAAAACTACTGTGTCAGGCTCCCCGGAGCCTGTGTGTGTATGTGTGTGTGTGTGTGCACGTTCCGGAGCCTGGAGCGTGCTCCCGTTGAAGCACAGATTATTTACTTTGCCACATGGATATTTGCGATCAGACGCGAAACAAGCGCAAATTGCACTCAGCAGCAAAACTTCATGGCCGTGTTTGCGCTGCCATATCATTGGCGCAATATCTTTCATGAATCAGACGCTAAGATGGCGCTGATAGTGGACGCAATTGATGCACGATTCATGGTTCTATTAGTGCCAGCGCAATTTTCTTTGTGAATCAGGCCCAAAGTATCATCTGTTTTAATAAGTTGGCATATTCTGGAAAAGGGATTTTTTTTAATTGCTTACAGGAGAAAGATGATCAATCATCAGAGGTGGTTGGAGGATGTTGGTCGTTAATTTTATTTTTACTTTTAGAGACTGTTGCAGTTGAAAGAATTACAGGAGGTGAGGGTTGGGTCCTTATTGGGTTTGAGCAAAACCGAAATGAGAACTGAATTCATGCGTGGAGGCACGGTGGAGGTTGACTTAATCTCTGTAACCATTCTGATGAATAGTGAGGATATGAGTGGCCAGAAGTGTATATAGAAGAAAAACAAAACTTAACAGAAGCAGGGTTGCCAGGTCTTCATCACCAACCCAGCGATCCCCCAACCCACCAAAACAACAACCCGCTTCAACACTTACAAAGTAGCTCAATTCCACAGGAAAACCGTGAACCTGGCCACTCTGAACACAGGCTGGAGTTTAATTACACTTAGCTTGCTGCTGGATATGACTCTTGTTTCACTAACATGAACCTTGTGATAACTGGCTTTCACTAACATCATTAGCTACCAGTTTTCCTCCGATTTTATTATTTAACTTGTTCTGTGTGGGTTTTTATTCATGCCTTTTCTTCTCTTTTTTTCGTGTGAAGGTGGACATTCCGACAAGTAAATTACTCTTCTTTTCTCCCTCTTTCTGATTTGAACAGAATTACCCCGAGGCGGGATGTGAAGGCTTTTATGAAGCACAATAAAGACAGAGCTGTTTTTTTTTTTCCTTAAAAGCAGATTAATCACCCTGGGTACCAAAAATGCCAAAAAATATTTCGATCGGGGCACCACGACCCAACGTTATCTTTGTGAGCACCGGCCATTCCACAATGCCAGACTACAGGCTCCAGGGTGGTGGTGTACACTGCTCATGTACTGTAGGCGTGTCAGCAGTTGAGTCAGGGATCTGAGTCAATTCTCGTCTTTTGTTGGCCCACGATTGGCCAATGATCACACAATTTGCATGGGTTGGTTGGGGCAAATGTGTTTACCTGCTACACCGACCATGTGTCGCGTGCCAATCGCAAAGGACTTTGTTGGAGAGCTACAGGATTAAAGGCTTTTGTTTTCCCATGGCGATTTCATGGCGTATGTTCTGGACACTCGGGTGAAGAGAGGAGCAGAGCTATCTACTGATCACCATCTTCTGGTGAGTTGGATTAGATGGTGGGGGAAACTACTGGACAGACCTGGGAAGCCCAAATGGGTAGTGAGGGTTTGATGGGAATGACTGGTAGAGGAGTGATTTCAACTCCCACCTCCGGAGGAGCTTCTGCCACATCCCAAAGGAGGCCGACGACATGGCGTCTGAATGGACCCGGTTCAAAGCCGCCATCGTGGAAGCAGCCACTAAGAGTTGTGGTCAGAAGGTGGTCAGTGCCTGTTATGGCGGCAACCCAAGGTCCTTCCGGGCTTGGTTATCAGGGGAGACTCCTGATTTGGCAGACAGGTACCGGCAGGCCAGAAGGACTGCAGCTGCAGTGGTTGTGGAAGTGAAAGGTCGGGTGTGGGAGGAGTTCGAAGAGACCATGGAGAAGGACTTTCTGCAGGCCTCAAAGAGGTTCTGGCAAACCATCTGGCGGCTCAGGAGGGGAAAGCAGGACAGTGCCCAAGCTGTTATTAGTAAAGGAGGTGGAAGGAACACTTTGAGGAACTCCTAAACCTGACTGATATGCCCTCTGGGGAGGAGGCAGGGCCAGAGTGCTCTGGGGGATCAGAACCCATCTCCTTGGCGGAAGTAACTGAGGTAGTCAGGAAGTTACGCAGTGGTAAAGCACCTGGAGTGGACAAGATCCGCCCAGAAATACTGAAGGCCCTGGATGTTGGGGGCCGGTCATGGTTGACACGCCTTTTCAATGTGGCGTGGATGTCAGGAACAGTGCCCGTGAATTGGCATTGGCCATTTTAAAAAAGGGGACCAGAGGGTGTGTTCCAACTATCGAGGGATCACACTGCTCAGCCTCCTGTACCAGGGTACTGGAGAGGAGGATCTGGCTGATAGTCGAACCTCGGATACAAGAGGAACAATGTGGATTTCTTCCCGGCCGTGGAACAACGGACTAACTCTTTACCCTCTCAGGGATCCTTGAGGGGTCATGGGAATTCAACAACCATCGTCTACATGTGTATTGTAGACTTGGAAAAATCCTATGACTGTGTGCCCTGAGGGGTTCTCTGGGAGGTACTATAGGAGTATGGGATACCGGCGCCGCTGCTGCGCGCCATTCAGTCTCTATATTACCAGAGTGAGAGTTGTGTTCGTATCCTCTGTGTCAAGTCAAATCCGTTCCTGGTGGGTGTTGGGCTTCGGCAGGGGTGTACCTTGTCTCCTATTCTGTTTGTGATTTTCATGGACAGGATATCAAGGCATAGCCGAGGGCCATAGTGTATCCAGTTTGGGGGGTTGAGGGTGGCATCTCTGCTTTTTGCAGATGATGTTGTCCTCTTGGCCTCATCAGACTGTGATCTCCAACACTCACTAGAATGATTTGCGGCCGAGTGTGACGCAGTGGGGGGTTGTGAGTGAGCACCTCCAAAGCCAAGGCCATGGTCCTCTCCCGGAAAAAGGTGGTCTTTCCCCTCTGGGTGGGGAGAGAGCAGCTGACCCAAGCGGAGGTGTTTAAGTATCTCAGGGTCTTATTCACGAGTGAGGGTAAGAGGGAGCATAAGATTGACAGATGGATGGGTGCAGTGTCTGCAGTAATGCAGGCACTGTACCGGACCATTGTGATGAAGAGAGAGCTGTGCCCAGAGACAAAGCTCTCAATTTACCGGTCAATCTTTGTTCCAACCCTCACCTATGGTCATGAGCTCTGGACAGAAAGAATAAGGTCCCGGATACAGGCGGCCGAAATTTGGTTCCTCCGCAGGGTAGCTGGGCTCAGCCTTAGAGACAGGGTGAAGGGCTCAGCGATCTGGGAGGACCTCAGAGTAGAACCGCTGCTCCTCCACATCGAGAGAGCCATTTGAGGTGGTTCGGGCATCTGTTAAGGATGCCCCCTGGGTGCCTCCCTTTGGAGGTGTACCAGGCACCGGGAGAAGATCCCGGGGCCAACCCAGGAGCCGCTGGAAGGATTATATCTCCCAGCTGGCCTAGGAACGCCTCGGAATTCCCCAGGAAGCGCTGGAGGAAGTTGCCCGGGAAAAGGATTGGAGAGAGGGCTGCTCTTTTACTAAAACGCGGTCGGCAAACAAAAAGGTTCTGTGCGGTTCGGCTCGGTCATCAACCCTCACCTTAAGTTGTCACGCCGTGGTCATGATGCATGATCCGTGATCCGTGATCCATCCAATGAGTAATTTCCCAAAGCCCCACGTTCCTCCATTCATGTTTGTTTTTGCTGTCTCAATCCCATGGGCAGATAACATAAAATCTTGCTGTAAATATTCCCGCAAAGCAGTTCTGCCACTGATTTGCGACATAGGGGACCGTTTCTGCAGCTTTCATGTGAGAGTGATATACGTGAGCATGAGCAGATATACTCTGAGAGACCATGACTTCTATGATCGCAGATTTACACTCAAAATGACAGACAATACTGGGAGAATCCCGAACCCGATTGTGATTTCAAAGTTTGAAATCGAAAGCTTATTGTGATCGATTTTCGATTTTGAATCGGAATCGTTACACCCCTATTCACAAATACAAACACACACACACACAGATGCAGACACAGGGGCAGCAGCAGCATAATCTCCCTCCTATTATTATCCAATTCGGTATAGAACAGACTTATTGAAAGGCGGGAAGTGGACTCGAGTGCCCGGTGGGCAGCCAGATCCATTTGGCATCAATAAAACTAATTGTAGCACTAATGATTTTCTTCGCGGCTGTGCTTGAATATGTGTTTGCAGCTAATCTCAGAGGCCGGCAGGTTAGATAAGGAGTAATGATCTGAGATTTAGGGTTATCTGTCCGTGGGCCGAATGGCCAGAGAGCAGTAATTGGGTGTTTGTCTTTGATTTATCGTTGGGCGAGACCACATCCGAGCCTAGGTGCAGAGGCTTTTTCGCAAAACTTTACATCGAGGACCCTCAGAGAAAGTAAAGAACGGTTTAATTTCGCTATTGCAAGAAGGTTTTATTGCCGTGGTGGTGATGACGGCATGGAAAAGTTAACTCGTGGTTTGCGAACGAAGCACTAATTGTGAACAAATGTGTCATAAAAGAGATAAAGGAGACTTACTTTGTTTGTGGGTCCAGTTTGTAATAGCATCCTTACACCTCCATTGTGTAATTCAAGCATTATACTTAAAATGCTTAAATATGTCACAGTAAGTAATCGATATGAAACATTAAATCTCAATTGTTGCCTAATAAATGTTTGATGGACGTTTTTTACAGTGGGCTTCAAAATATAGTTTTTATGAACACAGCGAATAATCCTTTTATCTCTGTTGGAATCACATCACATGAACATCCAACAACAAGTACATCTGTAACTTAAACTGAAGCCTGCGTGTGTTACAAGGGTGTGATGTAATCACCATTTGTCAGGGTTGGAAGGAGGAGGCAGACAGGCAGGTGTCTTTATTCTTAACAGTCCAAATAAGGGAACAAAAAGTGGCTCACTGGCCACAGTAAATAAAGCAAAGCTTAACATGGACATCTGGACATGGAAGTGGACCAGCATCCTAGTCTGGCAGCAGACGAATGATCTGGCTGGCAGTCTGGCTCAGATCTCACAGCTTGACTGCTCACTGAAACGACAAACAAACATTAAATAAACGTTGTGCTCCATAATTGGACCAATCAGCGTAGCTTAGCCGCTGATTGGCCTCATTCGGAGGAGTCGTGCCGACGCGAGAAAGAGCCTGTGCTGCCGTCTGCAGCCCGCGGCTTAGCCACGTCCCCCGGACCATCACAAATGGCATTAAAGGTTGTCTATTTTTCTACCCTTTTCAACTTAGCACTCTGCTGCAGCTTCTCACTGTGCTTAAATGCAGCAGTCCAAAAGGGAAAACGTTTAAGCCTTAAGAATGCTAAATCTCCTTTTTGAAAATGGAAACTCACATTATTGTCACGAGTGAATTAGTGTATTTCTTGTGGTTTTGAATAAGAATAATTTCACATTTTATTGAAAACTACTTTCAAAGCGTAACTTTGGTTACACTAGGACTAGAAAGAGGAAGTGGTACAACTTCCGATTTCTAGTCTCTTATGTTAGTGCGGATATAGCCGGATAAAATTCATGGCTTATGAGCACTGTTCCCAGTATAAGGTATAAAGACTCACAGTGAGAAGCTGGGGCAGTGGTATGTGGTAAGTTTCTCAATTGTAAAGCTTTCAGCGAGGTTGTGCTAACAGATGTGAACCAGCCTTTTCATAAGGTACGTGTTGAAAAATAGTGAACATATCCCTTAACGGGGGGCCATAAAGTTTACAATATTCAGTATTGACTAGACAGTGAACTGTGCAGCTGCCGTTTCCTGGAAACCAACCAATGCAAAATCTGGTGAGGTCGATGCGAATGTATGGATAAATGAGGCTATGAATGGTGTTCAAGTCATCTGTCTTGAAAAATACTGTAGTCTACCATAGCCAACCATGGGAAAAAGCATTGGACAGAAGCACCCCTGTTTCAGTGGCGGTAACACACTAACACAGCATATATGAAAAGAACAAATGAAGCACTTTTTTTTCGACATGCTTAATTGTTGGTGTTTGTTTTAGAGACGGTTCATTATAGTGCAAAACACTCCAGTTCAAGCAGTTTAATTGGCTGCAAAGTGTAGGACGAACCTCTGGTGGTGTATTAATAACATGTTCATGGCTTTATGTTTCTCATAAATGCGACCGTTCAGGGTGGGATGTTGGATTAAAGTGTAATAGGGCAAATGTTTCATGATTTTAAATGTCATGTTGCAGGTTGCAGAAGGACACACACACACACACACACACACACACACACACACACACACACACACACACACACACACACACACACACACACACACACACACACACACACTCAATACTCATAGAGACGACACAAACACAGACACAGGAAGAAAAAAAATGCCTCTTGTTGGCTTTTAGGACGGCGGTTGGCCCTAAAAGCGCTCGTTCAATAGCCAAGGTTTTTAGAGAGAGGCTTTTCATTGATTTCGGCTGGCGCGTCTTGAAAGGAAGTGAAGACATGTTTGGCGGCCGCCGAGGAGAGGCGGCGGGAAAGCAGAGAGTGCGCACGAACGCAGATGAGAGAGAGTCGTCTTAAACAAATGGAAAGGTGAGCAAATAGCTACTCTCGAGGCTGGGCGGGGAGGGGGCTCCTGTCATGGAAAATGAGCCTTCTGTTATTCTTTGGTAAATACAAAGAAATGAGATTGTAATATTTCGTCCCTTAGCTGACTTTTTCGGGGATATATACAGTATAATACACTACAAAAGTACTGTATATTGGGTTCAAATCATCTTCTTTTGACCTTTGTATTGTATCCTCTATTTTTTTTTATAGTTTTGTCCTGCTCTTGTACAGTGTGAACTCTTAAAACTGTAATCAAGTAATAAAGTTGTTACCACTGGGATGTCCCGCCCTGCTGCCTAGTGTCTTCATTTCCTGGTTTTGTTGTTTCCTGCCCTGATTACTTTCACTTGTCCCTCGTTTACCTTCCCTCCCTTGCTCCGCTGACTGTCGACCTGTGTACCTGTGATCCTGTTCAAGTAACTGGGAAAGTGTCCCCGTAACGCACATATAATAATAATTTTATATTTAATATATATCTAATTTATCTACAATAAAACACACTGTTTTCATTTGTTTTATCCCCCCACCCCGCACCGCTGGCCGTGCCGCCAATGAAAAAGATACGATCCAGATCAAAAATGGGTCAGATCAATGAAGAATAACATTAAAAGTAATTTAAATCCCATGGCTTCTGATTCCTTTCTTAAATGTAAATATTTAATCATAAATATTTTATGTAGGGATGCACCGATCATGATTTTTCATGGCC
>OMKR01045090.1:0-10879 GCA_900302355.1 Cyttopsis rosea | reverse complement strand
GCACGCACGCAGCATGCACACACACACACACACACACACACACTGTAAACACACACACACTGGTGCATGCTGCCACCCTAGTTGATGTTTGCTCAGTCATGCCCTGGACTCCTGGAGTAGCCTGCACAGTCGAGAATGGGTTGAATTGAAGGATGGACCGAGAGGGAGAGTAACCGATGGAGGGATTCCTCAAACCTCCAGTGGCCTATAGTGGATCCTTTACCTCCCTCCACCCACCCTGCAGCTGCCCTCCGGCAGAGACACTCCCTGCAGGGCAAACACTGAACACTGAGGCTCGCAGCACAAAAGGCTGGGCAAACAGCTCCAACGCTCTCCTCTCTGGGACCAGAGACACGCAGGGAGGATCTCCGGCCTCCAGCACGGCGCTATTAATAGCAGCAGCAGCGGCAGCCGCAGCCGCAGCGAGAGCAACAATGCACCCAGCTGAGGTGCACGGCACGTAGGAATGCACCGTCAAACAATTAGGATGAGTTCAAGCGCGACAGGGGAAGGTTGGAAGGTGTGTGAGAGAGAGGGGTAGAGAAAGATGGAGGGGAGGACCTCCTGTTGATACAGACAGACCTTGCATTAAGTCAGTCCTTGTAGTCGGCCTAGAGGTCATAAGGCCGCCGCCGCCGCCGCCGAATTTGAAACTCAGAAAGTAACTTTCGAAAAAAGAGAAAGTCAATCTAATAAATCACTACATTATCCAAACAGAGCCCCGCCGCGGGCCGACCGGTCTCCAGCAGGAGGCTTCATGTTGCAGTTAAAGATTCGGCCATGTGGGTTTCTTCGATGTGTCTCCCGGTGACGGAGCCCAGAGCGGCTCCGCGGTCGTTATGACGGAGGGCTCAAGCCATCAGCGTGATGGATGGTGATGAACCTGTTCGCTATTGTACAAGGCTTTGCGGCGTGTCATTGTGTGTGCACCCACGATTAAGCCCCGTGTAAGCATGACGACAACATGCAGCATAATGTCGGCATACGTTTGTTACATGCAGGGCTGGTGCCATGAACACACACACAATCTGAGGGTATGCAGAGACGTTTCAAAAACATCCGACTTTAAAGTGGAAATGCATAAATTTGTCTGTGTTGGGTGGATTTTTTCACTTTCTTGGTCACTTGAGGTCCATATCAAATCCATATCGACAGTTTACTGACCACCACCACCAACAACAGATTCATTGAATGGTTGTTTATTTATGAAGTATAAAAAGTAGTAAAAAAAAAGTATCAAATACAGGATTTTTTAAAACAACTTTCTTGATGGATTACCACTTTAATAAACACTATAATAGATCCACAGTGGTTGTCTCAGTTACAGGGATCAGGGAGTAGGGTCCTAGAGCATGAGTGGGTGAGGGTGGGGTGGGTGCACTAGTACAAATGTGAAGGACAATTTTTAAGGGCTTTGGCTTTTCCCCTCGTACTGTAGGTTTCTCCAATTTCTTATTCTTCGTCTTTCACAATCCCCACTCGTGATCGTTTTCCCACACCACTCCGCTTCCCAAATCTCGCGGTCGGCATTCTCTGGCCTGTTTTTTTTTTTACTTCTCTGGTTGGGAACTACCGCCGTGCCCGTCTCAAACCCGGCCACCACACCCCACCTAACCTACCTACCGCCGCTCTCCAGGGCAGGGTCACACTCAGTAGAGCTGAACAGAGCAAAGCCCATAAAGGCAGACTTTATACGACCTCGACAGGTGAGTGCAACACTTTAAATAACCTTGTGAAATCTGCGCTATGGTAACTCGCAGTTCATCAGTTGAATTTTCCCACCGGCTCGGTCCGGGTCGTTGGCTCTCTGCAGGCTTGTTAGGTCTCGGTGCATATAAACAAATCATAAAGAAAAGCCCAAACACATGGCTTCATTAGAGGGGCTGCAAGGCAGCTCGTGAGGCTGGTAATGCCCCAAACATCCTTCGAGATGTTTTTTAAGGCTCTGCGACTGCGTGGCACTTTGGACCGCAACGTAGTACTTAGCAGGCATTAGCTGCAGCCAAAACCTCCAGATGTTCAAGCCTCGGTTTTGCCTTCTCAAAAATGCACGGAGGCATTTCGTTCTCCTCGCTTGATATTCACCGACACATATTGAATTGGAAAAATGATGTCATATCAATGTCTAATCCACACGGACAGATGTTCACCGGTCAGGTGCCGGTCTGGTGCAAGAAGCACGATATAAATATGACAAACACAATGTTCTTACGGTCCATGAGCGTTTTCTTCTCCCTCTCATATTACAACCTTTGGGTCAGGGATGTGCTTTGGGGAAACTCAGCTGACGGAGTCAAGTGGGTGGTGGGAGTCACAGATGTTCCTGTTGCCTCAATGAGGAGCTCGAACACTGGTGGAGTTCTTTTCTGATCACGGAAGCATAGATAGTAAAACTTTCAGCATCATTTTTATAGAGCGCGAGATGGTAAATGGATAGGTTTGCCATTTTGCCAGCTTCAACGCTTAAAGGTGCAGTGTGTAAAATTTAGTGGCATCTCGCGGAACAGACTTGGCAGAAATGGAATATAATATTCATAAGTATGTTTTAATTGGTGTATAATCCCATGAAAATAAGAATCGAGTTTTCGTTATCTTAGAATGAGCCGTTTATCTGTAGATGGGGACTGGAGCCCCTTCCATGTTGCACCGCCATGTTTCTACAGTAGCCCAGAATGGACAAACCAAACACTGGCTCTAGAGAGGGACTTTCACGTGTTTCATGAGTTTCAGGCCACCGTAGATTCTCCTGCACGGGGGGGGGAATTCAATTGGTTGCAATCTGCAACGTCACCACTAGTGGTCGCTAATGGCCGCCAAATTCTACACCCTGCTACTTTAAGCCCTAAAGCCCTTCGAAAAATGGAAACTCATAATATTGTCAGACAGACTTTATGTTATAAAGGAGAGACTAGAAACAGAAAGTTGCGCCGCTTCATATTGACAACCTACTGTAGTGAACGTTGCACCATTGGGTGTTCTGCAGCGATTGCAAAAAGTAGTTTTGAACAAAAAGTGATATTACTGTTATTAACTCAAAACATGTTAGACGTGTGACTATAATGTGTACTTGACAAGGAAAGTTAAAATTATTTGAAGGCTTAATCATTTGCACCGTTGGACTGCATTTAAGCAGTGAGAAGCTGCAGCAGAGTGGTAAGCTCCTCAACAGGAAAGCCTTCAGTGAGGTTGTGCCATGAACAGTTATAAATGATGGGAACCAACATTTTAACCAGGCCTGCTTTGGAAAACAGCGAACCCATCCTTTAGGATATTTACAGGATGAGTATAGGGCTACATCACATTTAATTCCCTCTTTTCGAAAACGCACGAATCGCAGCACTGCAGAGGTGTCACATTCAGTCAGAAAGCAGAGCAGCTGAAAGATCAACTCCAGGAGGACGAGGGGGCGTCTTGTCTTGTCTCACACGATCCCTTCAGTCAAACATTCAAAAAGCTGACAACACACATTGTCCTCCTTTATTTGCGCATCTGTGTGTGTGTGTATATTCTCTCACCTTCCATCTATTTTTTTCTTTTTTTAACGAGGAGTTTAGGTTTCGGCCCTGGGATCGCGGTCTCCCCGTTGTTGCTCCGGCGAGGGGAGGCGGGCCCGGGAACCTGTCGCAGCGAATCAAGAGGCCCGTCGGCTGAAGAGCCGCAGGCCCGCTCGGACCCCGTTCAATGGTCAAACAGGAATGACCGTCTCTGTGCAGCCAGCAGCTGGAGGACCCAGGTGGCAAACACACACACACACACACATACACACACACACGGAGAGACGAGACCATTGCACAGCCTATTTGGTGGCGTCCACTGTGGGTGACCAGGACATCTGTTGAGTCGCTGAGTGGCCAGGGCGCAGGGTGTTGGTGGCCGGCGAAGCATGACCGTGGGGGGACAGTCGCTGGCACCCCATTAACAGCAGGATGGGAACTGTTCTGCGGTCCTTAAAAGGGGCCCCCAGGGGCCAGTCCCCTGCTCCACCACACACACAGAGACTTACAGCAGCCACAGCTGGACTCACTGCACATAGGGCTCTGCTGGACTGTAGTGATGTGGCGGTGTGTGAAGGTGGACTGCATCTCAGAGTGTGTGTGTGTGTGTGTGAGGTCCCGAATAGCTCCCTCATCAATGAAATCAAACCCTTATCTGGATTTGGCAGGTAAATAGGAAGAATTGCACAAAAGCAAGGCAAGAACAAACCGAATAACCAAAAGCAGAGGAACGGGGAGGTGGATAGTCAGTAGAGGGAAGACCACAAAGAAAGTCAGAGCGGAGGGAAAGAGACACCGACTAGAAGCAGCGTAAACACACGGAGAGAAAGGCAGAGTACATTAAGAAGGGAAGTGAGGCGAATAGGGGCTGAAAAATGATTTCCTCTGTCCTCCGCAGGTAGGGGGAGGAAATCCCCCCCCATCTCCGCCTTCCTCCGTTCCATCCCTTCCATCATCTTCGCTGGTCGTTTCCTGCGATTGGTAACCTTTAGAACAGATTAATGGACACATGGACAGTATAATGCGGTACCAGGGCTTTCTACAGAAAGAGGCCAAATCAAGGCCCCAGCCCTGGAGCGGCTCGAGTCCAAAGTAGGCGTGGCTACTACGTGTATATTGTGATAAAGCAGACATGTAGACTAAATATGTGAAAAAGCGTTTACTAGACTGTGAATTAAGATCATAATATAATATAATATATACATATACACATGGATAATAAGACATACAAAAATATTAAACATATATGTATCAATAAAATCTATCAGAGCGCACACAAAAACATGCACAGCACTGATTCTTGAGAATTTGGATAAAACAGGTTTTAATTTTGAAATTAAATATTTTTTAATGTTAAGAAATCTCAATGTATATGTTTACAGAACAAGGTCTCAGCAATCAAGCAATATTTTGGCGTAATTTTTTCAGAAAATATGTATTTTTCCTGTCATTACTTGTCAACACAGTCAGACACAATAAAAAGCTAATTATTCCTATTTATTTAGTCTTATATAGATTTAGAGCTTTTCAATCATTGTGTCTACACCATAGGTAAACATATATGCTGTTAAATGTTGAATATTCACTTTTATTCATTTTTGATACTGTTTCATGTGTACTCCACACTTATATCATGCAACTTATATCATTAGCATTAAATATACAAAATAACAATTTTGGACAATTTTTTATTTTAAAGAGACAATTACTTTAAAGGGGCCCTATTATGCTATTTTCACTCTTCATATTTTTATTCTGGGACTCCACTGGAGTAGCTTTGCATGATTCACAGTTAAAAAAAACAACATTATTTATTTTATACTGACCATTACCCCGCCCCTCATTTCAGCCTCTGTCTTTAAGCCCCACCTGCCTAAAATCACACTTTCTTCTGATTGGCCAACTTCTGGAAGCGTCATAGTGCCCAGTGCTGCGTCCAGTAATGGCGGCCACACTGCCGGTGTCAAAGTAAGCTGGAGTTTAGGAAGATATGTAAGAAGAAAGATTTATTAATCACAAGAACACGGGGAGAATGTGCAAACTCCACACAGAAAGGCCCCTGATTGGGAGATAACCCACCGGAGCACGGTGCCGCCCAATAAGGAATATAATAAGATGTCATTTCAAATGGAACCTTACATGTTCCGTCCCAAATCCGTTAGTTCATCAGTTACTCAGATGGGGAGCGGGTCTAATTCTACTGAGAGGGCTTGTGACGTCACACGAGCCAAACCTGAACGCCATGTTCAGAGACCCAAATGGATGTGCCCAAGCACTGAAAAAGTGAGTTTTTCATAATAGGGCCCCTTAAATAAATCATCTGCATTGGAGGAACAGATTGTAAGCATATTAATTTAAAACAAAGAAACTTCGAGACCTGATGGTGGTGACACAGATCTAACGGTGGTGGCAGTGGCCTAATTCTCTAGTTGGAGATCTCTCTCAAGAGTCGTGGTCCTGCTCTCAGACGTCGCTCACTCCTTCACCCAAGCATCTAAAAACAGCCCTTGTCACGGCTGGCACGCCTGCAGCAAGCCCCTATCCAAAGAGCAGCTCGACCAGGCAAAAGCTAGAATCATTCTCATTGTGCAGAACGTCTACAAAGAGATTAACTGCATCCAGGGTGGAAAGCCTGTTCCCAAACAAAGTCCGCTTAGCAAACTCTGCCTCTTCATCGACCCACATGGTCTCCTTAGAGTTGGAGGCCGTCTGACAAAAGCAGAAATCTCTTCAGAAGAATCCCATCCAGTACTTGGCAGGCACCACATCACCACGTTGCTAATCAGACACTTCCATGGGCAGGTTCAGCACCAAGGCCGGCAATTCACCGACGGAGCTGCAAGGGCAGCTGGATCATGGGTCGTTGGGGGAAAGCGATCCGTCAGTAGCACAATCTACAACTGCGTGACCTGTCGCAAACTACGTGGCAAACAGGAGAGCAGAAGATGGCAGACCTGCCTGCTGATCGCCTAAGCACAGACCCTCCCTTCACTGTTACCTCATGAAGAACACGAGGCCAGGCAAACAGTAAGCGGTCGGCAGTCATCTTCACATGCATGAGCTCACGTGCAATACATATCAAAGTACTGGAATCGATGGATATCTCCAGTTTCATTAACGCTTTCAGGCACTTCTTCGCCATCAGAGGCCCTGTGAAACAGTTCAGGTCAGACTGTGGAACCAACTTTGTGGGGGCCGGCAAAGATCTCCAGATAGACTCCAATGGCTCATATAACAAGCAAGTTGTAAACTACCTGACAGAACGTGGATGCATGCGGTAGTTCAATCCTCCACACACTCTTCGCATATGGGCGGCAGCTGGGAGCGGATGATCCGAGTCATACGGTGCATATTGGACACCATGCTCCTTAGACCTAGGCACCGCAAAACTAACCCATGAGGTCCTGACAACATTCATGGCGGAAGTCACAGCTATAGTTATTGCCAGGCCATTAACATCAGTCTCCACAGACCCAGAGCACCCAGCCGTTCTCACTCCGGCTAGTCTGCTTACCCAGAACATTGGTACACCTCGATGGGTGGTGGGGATGGTGACGATGGGAAGGTAAGATTGAAGTGAGGATCAGCAGGGATGGTACAGCGAGGCTGTTCCTTAGACCTGTCTCGGAGGTCGTCCTCCTTCTGTCCAGTGCCACTGGCAAGGGACTGTGAAGTAAAGTATCCACTCTATGCCTCACTTACTTCTTAAAGGAGCCAGATCATGCTCCTTTTTAACAAGTTAATATAGGCCTCTGATGTCTTTGAAGTGTTTTGCTGAAAATACCACTCAGATTATTCATTCTAGCCATTCTAACCTGCGTCTCTTTTCTTCCAGGCTCTGACAGGCTGATTCAGTGTGTGTGTATGCGTGTGTCTTGGTGTGCATGTGCCACGCCCACCCGAAGTGTTGTTCTATGAAGAAGATAAACATTCACTATTTCCACATTATCACTCCACCAAAATCTGTTTCTGAACAAATTTGATGTGAGAAATAGGCAATGCAGTTGCTGAATCTTCGCTCACATTACATCTACAATGCTACAATGCTCCACTCATTGGCACTCCAGCCATGGGTGGAGTTACTCAGGGGGGGGTGGTTCTAATTCTAATGTCATACGTGACATACTGTAGGGTGTGACAAAACTTGAACAGCGTGTTTAAGGCCTGTTTTTTAGACCAAGGCAGAGCAATAAAAAAAAAGGACTGGGTTGTCTTGTAAGACAAGGTTGTAAGAGTTATGACAACTTAGTAACAAGTTATTTTTATTTGCATAGAGATCGATCGTTATCTGCATACTTTTGTGCTGTTCCACAGTTTCACACTGCTACCATTAAAAACACCTGAAGTCAGCTCCTGTCTTAGGTACTTTTTAGGAGAGTGTTTAGCTCGCTGCATAGCTACATAGCTGAGGGTGGAAAAACTCCACTTGAACATCTTGACAATGAGCATCCACAGCGACAGCCTTTGCTAACCACCAATTTTGGTCATAAGTGACTGCAAGCCAATCTCTACAATTAATGAGGGTGTGGACGTGTTCACGCACCACCCGTGGCCTAGGGGTCTCTTGTATGGGTTCCCACCGTCAGGACTGCTGCCCAGACTGATGGAGCGAGTGCGTTTGAAGGGGCTGTCGGTGATACCGGTAGCCCCTGATCATCCTGGGCACTTTGGTTCACGGAGCTCCAGCCACTAGTCGTGACGGGCTGGTGGCAGTTCCCCATGCGCCACGCCGCGTTGTCGCAGGCCGGGGGCTCAGTGATCTCGTTACCAGTCCTGGAACATCCTGTGGGCCTGGCTCTGTACGTCGCAGGCCTGAACAACACAGACTTTCACAGGCTGTGATCTACACCATTGTGGGCTCTCGCGCACAGTCCACTTCTCAGCTCTACGCCTCCAAGTAGAAGGTGTTCGAATGATGGTGCATCGAGTGAGGTCGACATCCTGTGCTTCAGTGTCGTTCCTATTTTGGAATTCCTGCAGTCCCCCATGGACGAGCAGCGCGCGGTGTCCACCATTAGAGTGTACAGTACGTGGCGGCGATTTCAGCTTGTCATGAGGGTCTTGCTAACAGTTCGGTGTTTAGTCACCCACTCGTGAAGCATTTTCTAATGGGGCTTGGCGCCCCTCAATGGGACTTGTTTCTGGACATGCTCTATGGCGCGCCCTTCGAACCCGTGTCTCAGACCCATTGAAGCTGCTGTCTTTTAAGATGGCACTGCTGATCGCTCTGCAAAGCATGTTGGGGATCTGTGCGCTCTGTCCGTGCAACCTGCCTGCTTAGCTATTAATGGTGATCTCAGCAACGCGGTATTACGTTCCAACTCTGCTTTTACACCAAGGTTGTAACGAGCTCATACAGATCAAGGGTAATTACCCTCAATGCCTTTTTTCCTCCTTTTCCTTCCTCCTCCAGTGTGTAGGAGGAGCGACTTCATTGTCTGTGTCCCATGCACGTGCTGGCGTGGCTTGGCCAGCCGCTCTCTGCACAGCGTCTTTCTCATTGGTTATGCGATTGTATCGCGATGGCTTATGAGTCGGCGGGTCGGGATGTACCGACCGATCTCGGTGCCCACTCTACTCGAGGTGTGGCGGCCTCGACTGCCCTTTTTAGGGGCGTCGGGTCCAGCGTGTTCGGGTGACATAGGACAAGAGTTACTGTAGCTTTGTAACTACAGTTTTATGGAGGTGTAGCTCCATAGGGTTTTATACCCCACTGGACCTCCATCAGTCTTGCTGAATTATTGTCAGAGCGTGGGTTGTGAGCTCCTGGGGTATATATGTTGGTTGGATTTATACGCTACAGTAACTCTCGATTTTATTGCTTTTTATTTTTTATAAATATGACAAACATCAGAAAAATTTTTACATTTGTGTAAAAGACCCTCAGATGATCAACCCTGATTATTTTAAATGTTATTCATTTTCAACAGAATTACAGCTGTAGCACTTTTCTTAGTGGGACATGTTTTCGCAGATGTCTCAAAAACCAGTGACAGGAAATCCTCCATTACAAACTTGTTTATTCAGTTGCAGAAAGGACAAAGCAATTTCATAACAGTATATAAAAACAAAAAAAAAACAAAAATAAAATAACCACTTGTAATTTTGATCAGTCATCGTTGACCTCCCAGTGATGAGCGTCCCAAAACGGCCTGATGGGCGAGATGATTGATATTGATCCCAAGAAAAAAAAGAACAAAAAAACAAAAAAACTTGACGTGAAGAGTTGAAATGTATGAAAAATATGAAATGGTACGAGATAATACATTCCACGTTATGATGATAAGAGGGCGACGGGAAGAGAAGAGGGTGGGTCTCTGATCCATTTCAACTCCTCACAGTACAGCATTCGTATTTTTTTTATTTTTATTAGTTAGTAAACACTACTATATCAGTATGTTTTACCTTTCTTTACTTATCACTAGTGCAACATGGGTGTTTTTTTTTTTGTTTTTTTTGTTTTTTACCCCTGCGCCTTTGCTGTGCGTCAGAAGTGCGGAAAGTCTGTTTTCGGAGGTATGTTTTTTTATGTGCATGAATCATCTTCTTTTTTTTTTTTTTAAATAAGAAAAATCGCAGACAACGGACATACAACCCTGTGAGACAGACAGAAAAAAGCAGCGTGAGGCTTCATTTTGTTTTTATATATAATGTATATATATATAAACAAAGAAGGCGGAACTAATTTACTGATTGAGAGTTATGTGCAGCATACAGTAGAGAAAGTAGTAGAAATAGAACTTATTCATAAACTCATAAAAATAAAAAAAATAAAAAATAATAATAATAAAAAATAAAGACGGCAACAATGCAAAATCCAATGATTGAAAAAAGATGCACCCTGCCACGTAAAGCTGATAATCGTGAATCAGATCAATAAAAAAATAAAAATAAAATAAAAAAAGTAAAAAGGCGAGCGAGACGTGTCGGGAAGCGGAGGGAGAGGCTGCGTAATACTGGATGAAGCGACGCTGGAATACTGAAATGTTGAGGGAAGTATTGTTCCGATACCGCCATACGGCTATTCGCGCAAATAAAATAAAATAAAAAAAATGTCTGTTGAACAACTCTCTGGGAAAAAAAAGGAAGAAGAAAAACAACAACAAATGTAACCTCAAAGTGCAAAGAAAGAAAGTTATGTTGCTGTTTTTTTGCGGCGAGTCGTTGCGTGGAAAGCGCTGGATGAGGCGTCGGGTCGCCGTCATCATGGTGTAATCTGCACTTATAGCAAACAAACGAGCAAGAATTGTATCAACATCGTCCGTACAAAAGCAGGGAATTAAAAAGGATTGCTAACATGATAAACAAAAAATGTTTTATTTATCTAATTAATTATTTATCTAAATTAAAAAGATAGATCTGTGGTTTCCGTTGGAACACTGCGG
>OMKR01045083.1:0-15176 GCA_900302355.1 Cyttopsis rosea | reverse complement strand
AAAACATATATTAAACATTACAATGGCCCTTTTTCCACTGTAATGACTTATATATAACAATTGTGCATCCATTAAAATTGCATTTAGTGTTGCCCCAATATGGAGCCGGAAATGATCAAAATTGAAATACTACAGTGAATATCCATCCATCGGTACATCAGATTAAATGTTATGCGAGGCTGCCAAGCACCATCTGTGCCCCTTCACGCCTGCCCCTTCCAATGAGCTCTGACAAATCATGCTTGACACCAGAAAAACTAAGAGCCATTTAGTCAGTGGTCGTCAGTGCCACACAGTCGTAGAACTAAACCTACGCACAGTACATACAGTATCTGTTTGTTTTCATTTTAGATTCCTTTGTCTCAACAGATGTCAGTCAAACACACCTTTTAGTTTCTGATGAAATGGAGAAACAATGAATAAAGCCCATGGCCTCTTCATTTGTTGTCTTAAAGGACCGTACCTAGTCATTGCACACATTTTCCATTACCCCTGACCATTTTCCTGATTACATTTTTTACTATATTCTGTACTCCATTCTGTACTCTACTACTCTATTTTCGACTTTTGTCAAAGTTATTTTGGATATGTTAATTCCATGTTAAAGCAATGGCACTTCCACCTTTTCAAATGGAACGAACAGAAACAAATTACGGCTAAATTGAGTATCTTTAACAAAAATATGCATTATCATAGTTGTCAGTAGAACCAGGAGATCATTTTAAGGTCTGGGTTTCTCACCATATCGTTAGATTTTGCAAAACCTGAAAAGAGAGACAATGAAAACAAATAAACCAACTAAAATACATGGTACAATATGGACCTTTAACTCCTCATTAACTAATATAATAAAACGATATAGCTAATAACTCCATATTTGACCAGCTTGTTGCTATTCTGCGCTGTCCCCCACAGACGTGGACGTGGACAAACCAGATGAGAAATCCATCATGACCTACGTGGCTCAGTTCCTGAAGCACCACCCCGGCTGCCAGGGGAGCGACTCCGAGGGGCTGCAGGACGAAGAGGTACCCCATCCACCCCCTCAGATTATTCTCTCAATCTGGATTATGCCCCCATTTTTTCCATTTTATTTCTTCCATCTCGTTCTTGATCTCCGCATCCCTCCACAGTGCACACATTTTGTTGTCTTCTCTGGACTTCTCACAATTCTCAAATAGACGTTATTGTGTCAAATATAGATATCTCATAACATAACAACTGATAACCAATAGATGACCCGCTGTCCACTGTTTCTTTTGTGTTAAGACGTAGTGTCCAGACCTGGTTCAAATAGCATTTATATCTTTTTTTTCTCATTTCTTTCTCAGTTTTAGCCTTTATAGATGTCAAACTGTTGAGGTTTCTCACCAACATGATCATTTTATCAAAGCGGAGATTTAATGAAAGCACAGAAATCGGTCAAATCAGTCATATTTATGGTTCCAGAATGGCCCTTGTTTGGTCGATTCTAATCAACTTTCTGCTCTGATTACTTTAAAACATACAATACAACAATAATGACATTTGCTGTTTGGCCATGGTCTGGTAGTGTGACTTGCATTTTGTACCCGTCTCTCTCTGTTTGGTTGGTGTTGTTGTGATGACTGCTGTCCTGTGGTTGTTTCGCCTGCCTCTGTCCCACAGCATGGTCTCGCTCCTCGAGATATAGAAGAGATGTTGGAGGTAGGTTGCTCTGTAAATTCAGTCCCCTTGGGCGAGTTTTCCATCAAACTTGGCACATTGGACAATTTATTCATGTATTATTACATTTGTGTGGTTCATTATTTGTTCTACGATTGCAAATGAATCATGCACAGCAAATTCTGGCCCTTGGATTAAACTCCCTGGGAGTCAAAATAAACTCAGCTCAACCCCTTATGGGAACTTGAGTATTCATACCCAAAATTAATGTTTATTTATTTACAGACCTATTTATTTGCAGACCTTTTCCTGCACCTTTTCCATATGTTGGGTTTAGCATTAGATTTTTATCCACAATAATTAAAAAACATTTAAAGTTGGTGTTTTGACCCTAGACAGCTTCCTAATTTGCCTATACTTAGATCCGGAGCTGTGATCCACATTAACCCTTTTCTGGGAATGAAAACCAAAAAAATCCAAGGATGAACCCTGAACCCAAGCTGGAGGAATAGTTCAGAAAATAAACTCCAGAAATCTGAACCGTTTTAAACTCCACATTTTTTTAAATCTCAGAAATTTGCTGTGTGATATCACCTCTTAACGACACACCACAGCCATTTTGGAGGAATATTAATATTGCCTTTTTTCTTTTTTACTATGTTAATATCTGCCTCCTATGTTACCTGAGGTGATGTTCCTGATGGAGTTTCCTCTGAGTGACAATAACAGAAGGGAGTCCAGTATAATAAGACGTGATATTACCATTTATTAACATTGCCACCTAGTGCTCCGGCTTCCAGTCCCATTAGCATGACAATGAAAGCCCCTGGCATTCATTGATATCGCCGGTTTGATGGAAAGCTTGCGAATAGGGGTCAGCTTTTCATGTTAGGCCAGGCCATTAAGAGTACAGCCCTGGTACACTGTTAAAAAAACAATACTAACCACCATGTCGAACCATGAGGGGTTTTTTGTTTTGTTTAGAAAAAATCTGAGTGTGTGTGGTTGTTGTTGTGGTGGTGGCCGCCGTTTCTCACCTGCTTTGTTTGCTGTGTATTCTCACTTATCCACTGATGTGTGTAGTACAAATGCTCATTCACTCACACATTAACAATTGAGCCGTGGTCAATTTGAGTTGTTTCTGTTTGAAAGATATAAACCGTGAAATGTTTTATTCCATTAAAATCTAACTCTGAATAATGGGACATTGGGGTTCTGGTGAGTACGGTCGGCAGATAATGGGACACTTTCCCTCTAGAATGAGCCTGCTGCGTGTTTGTGTTGTGGTCGGAATAAAAGAGTAGATTCTTGGTACCGTGCCACCTGTTGGGGTGCCGTGCCACCGAAAGGGAAACTGATAAACCTGAGAAAAGACCAAAAAGCTTTTAAATTGAATAGACTATCTGACCCACTCCCGAGTGGAATGGAATTATCATCATGGTGATTTCAAGTTCAATTAATACATTATATTATGAGGAAGGAGGGGGTCTTGAGTGTTTGAAAGTTTAGTCTTTCAGGTCACAGAGGATTCAAAGATATCAAACTGGATATTTTACTTTTACTCACTTTATCCCTCCACCTCCCACTATAACATCCATTCATTCCTTAAACAACTTGATGTGGCTAAATCCCTTTTTTTCGCCCTGCTTTTCTATCTCCCTGTTTCCTTTTTGTTTTTTATTTTGCTTTCTTTATGTATTCCACTCCCCTTCTTTTATCATCCGTTTTCTTCCCTGTGCTGTGCTCCACCTCCCGGCCTGCCAGAGAGAGCAGCGTAAGGGCCTGAGGGAGCTGAAGATCTGGCTCGACCAGCTGGAGAGAGACGCGGCGCAGGCTCAGGAGACCGAGGGCAATCTCACACAGCAATACCAGGTCGGTATTCCAGCACGTTTGTGTCTGCAGAGTTTAAAATCACATCCGATTTAACCCCCACACACACATAAAACATCTCTGTCTGGGCATGAGGTAACGCCACCACGTACCGTCTGTATTATGGACCTAATCACGGCCACGACGCTACAGGGATCAGTAGTTTCCACCAATCTGGTTTATTCCACCCAGCCTCAGGACACATTTCATATTCAGCAGCGTGTGTGATATCTCCCTTGTTTCTTCTCCGGTGCATTATTCAGTCAAGTTTGAGAACGTGGAGCCACGGAGTGAGGCAGGGGATTCAAAGGCAATTAGCAACAGTTTTTCCTTGAATGCCTGATTAGATGAGGGAGAGAAAAGACCCATTCACGGCTCGCTATTCCATTGAGCGCACAGTTCTGTGTCCTGTGTAATGACACTTGAATCATTTTCTGTTTCCTTTTACGCTTGATAGAAAACCTTTACGTCATGTCATGAAGCATTTTTCCCTTTCTTCATTAGTCGTTCAAGAGTCTGCATGTTCAGCTGGAGATGAGAAGCCGGCAGGTGGAGGCGGCGCTGCAGTCCACGCAGAAGGACGGGATGCTGACCGTGGATCAGGCGCTGGTCAAGCAGGCCTGGGAGAAGGTCTCCAACCGGGTGAGATCAGGGGAAGCAGCCATACTGAGATCATATCTTGTAAAGACACTCTGATATATACAGTAAATCTGATGCTGACATAATATGATAAACTGTAGTTGTGTGGATTTTCCGCCCAAAGAAAAACAAAACAGAAAAGAAACCAGTGGAGCTGTCAGAGCTAATGCAGGGCTGTTCAACTGGGGCCAGATTTTCAACATGTCACCAGCACAGGGGCCTGACAAATTCAACAAGCAATTTTCATTGTTGAGAGCGTAGTTACACTTGTAAGAAAAAGAAAAACCAAAAACCACTTTCATCTTCCTCAAATTATCTTCATCAATTTACAAAAAAGCTTAAAATGAACTGATAGATTTCTAGATGAATGTTCCTTAATACGCATTGCTTCTGTATGGTCATGCGGTTGTTAGGATTTCTGAAGTTAATGTAAATGTAACTTCAGAAACTTCAAATGTATTCAAAGGGCCAGACCAAATCAGTGATTGCACTATAATAATAATAAAAATAATAATATAATCTCTCAGTCACATAGGATGGTAAGCTACTGTTCTATTAGTGCTGCCAACTGCTGATAAATGATGACTGTACCAGCCAACATACTGTCATAATTTTTGAGGTTATTATTTATTCTGAAATCCTATTTGGCTGGTAATTTTGGAGACAAATGGCTGCCGTGCTGTGAGGTCTCTTTTTTTTTGCAATGAGTGTTCCTGCGACGCACAAGAAGACATTTTTGGCAGAACGTTTGGTTCAGGGTGTTTATTGAATTCATCAATAACCCGCCAGGCAAGCTGTATTCCCATTTTCCTTTCCATTTTTCCTTTGTTTCTGAAAAGTAGAAATAGGAAAACAAGCAGTTTTTCTTGTTTTTGTGTGTTTTTCTGTTCAGAATCCCAAAAGAAATCATAAACAAACTCACATCTACGGACCCACCAGTCATAAAAAAATGTCTCGGACAAACATTTTCTTCACACTGGTCCTCCTTGCTCATCTTATTCCAGCTCCTGGGCTGGCATCTCCAGCTGGACAGGTCTCTGCCGGCTCCTCTGGGTGTGGTGGGAGTGTGGCTGCACCAGGCCGAGGGAGCCCTGCGTCAGGAGATCGCGGTCCAGCAGGCGCATGACGAGACAGCTAACACGGTCCACAGGGCCCTGGAACAGCACAAGGTGAGTAGTAGAAGGACACACGGAGGGAGAAAGTGATTTAAAACCTTCTATGTGTCTTGTGGTTTTTGTATTTTGGCTTCCTGTTCCAGCGTGTACAGCCAGTATGAATGGATGTGTTGCAGGACGTGCTGAGGAGTCTGGAGAGTCACCAGCAGGTCTTTCAGAGGATCCACAGGGACCGCTGTGTGGACGGGGTCCCTGTGTCCCCAGAGCAGCTCCAAGACATGGCAGAAAGGTAATGAACATTCAACCTTCAAACCACAACTACAACCCTGTCCTTTATGCAACAGGTTTTTCAACACTTAAAGGATATAGGTTTTCTATTGTCGAACCCTTACAAAAATGTTGGTTCCCATCATTTATAGCTGTCCATAGCACATAACATAACACTTTAGTAATGAGAAACTTTGCACTCTGCTGCAGATTCTCACTGTGATTTAATGCAATAAATACAAATACTATTTTGAAACAGGTCCCTTGACCTCACACATCAATATATCTGAATTGGGCTCATTAGAACCACAAGAGCATCTGCTTCACAGCCATACCGGAGCTAAACAGCTACACAGGCTAAGTTAGCTTCTGGGTCCTAAAGAGCGCCCATGCAGATTCTGCATGCAGTGAAAATACAGTATGTTATATTCCCATTTTCCTTCTTTTCCCTATTTCTGCACACTATGGTACCTAAACAGTCATGGAAATGTATAAATTGGGTATTGCTAGAAAGCTGAGACTCTTGTGAATCCAAAGAGCCCAATTGTATTCATGTGGGATAAAATATTGCCTCATTTCAGTGTGATGACAGCATTTCTTTACTTGACCTTGCTGTATAAAATGACCTATTGTGACCTCTAAGATAATCACAGCCTCATGAACCTCTAGACCCAGAATCTAGACACCCAGACCATTCAGAAAATATATGGGATGTCCAGGTACATTGAAGATAAGTGGGTTTTTCTGAGCCATTTTCAGAAATAAGTGTTTGTCATCCAATCGCCGAAATTGTCAAATTCACACAAATCTCTAATTTTCAAAAGTTGCTGATGCTGCATCACAGCATTAAGTTTTCTAAATAGTTTTTCAAGGTCATAAGGTCTTCAGGTGGTTTTCAGGGGATTTTTTACCCTTTTTCCCCATAGTGGTCAAAAATGGCTAGAAAGTGTACGAAAGTGTAAGTGAAAGCTGTGTAATTAATGGTATCAACCCACAACTTGGTGCAGCAACTAATCACACATAATTGAGCATGGGAATGGCATGATTAGGCATGAGTATAATGTTTAAAGTCCCTTTACACTCAAAATATCAATAATTTTATCAGGCGCAATTACATATATAATGTTTATTACGTTTAAATTGATAGGAAAGATTGACATACAGTGTCAAGCTACATCTCAAATGATTCCTTAGGGTCTCAGCTTTCTGAAGGTGTAAATACACTTGTATGTGTCACCAACTGCTGACCCACACCACCCCCTCAAACTCCAACCCCTCCACCTCACTTGGAACCCAATAAATGTGCCTGAAGCTTAAGAGGTTAAGGCTTAAATGTTTTCCCCAATGGACTGCATTTAATCACAGTGAGAAGCTGCAGCAGAGTGGTAAGTTTCTCAAGAGTAAAGTGTTCAGTGAGGTTGTGCTATGAACAGCTATAAATAATGGGAACATTTTGATTAGGCCTGCATTGAAAAATGGTGAACCTATCTTTTCACTCAACAATACATTATAAACAACTCAACTAAATATAATAAACTTTCAAGCAGAAAGTTTATTTATGAGAAACTGTTTATTGTTGTTTCACTCAGAGACAATAGTTATATAAGTGTGTGAGTGTAAGGCTTTACGTTTTCAATCTTTCTTTTAGGATGAACTTTGTCTCCACATCCTCCAACATCCACCTGGCCAAGATGGAGTTCATGGAGAACAAGCATCATATGCAGGCCTTTCTCATCGTGGCTGAGTCCAAACTCAAGTCCTGGATCATCAAGTATGGCCAACGGGAGTCAGTGGAGCTGATGCTCCAAAACTACGTGGTGTGTTTAATGCTTTACTGCCTACTATAATTAAGCGACCCGTTCATGTGTGTGTTCGTGTGTTTGGATTTGCATTGCACACCGTTCATCCGATCGCCTCCAAACTTTGCCAAAACACTGTTCAGGGGTCTGACCTTTGCATAGGGTGGTTTTTATTTCATTTACATAAACAATCGATTAGTAGTTTTAGTTTTTGTCAACATTACTAATTCATGAATGTGGAATCCGGAACTAATGTCACAAAGAAGAAGGAAGAAACGGAGGAGCAAAGGCAGGAAGGAAGGAAGGAAGGAGGAAGACGGATGGAATGAGGAAGGATGGAAGGAGGGAAGAAGAAAGGAAGGATGTGAGGGAGGAAGGAAGGAGGGAAGGATAGAAGAAGGAAAGGGAGGGAGGGAGTGAAGGAAGGAGGGAAGGAAGGAAGAGAGCAAGGAAAGAAGGCGGAAAGGAAGAAAGGAATGAGGGAACAAAGAATGGTAGGAGGGAAGGAAGGAAGGATGTGATGAAGGAGGGAAGACGGGAGCAGGGAGGAAGGCAAGAAGGAAGGGAGGAGCAAAGGCGGGGAGGAAGGAAGAAAGGAAGGAGGAAAGGAATGAAGGAGGTAAGGAGGGGAGGGAAGGAAGGGAGCAAAGAAGGATGGAAAGACAAAGGACGGAGGAAGGAAGGAGGGAAGGAATGAAGGGAGGAAGGAAGGAAGGGAAGAAGAAGGAAGGAGGGAAGAATGAAGGGAGGAAGGAAGGAATGAGGAGGAAAGGGAGGAAGGAAGGAAGAAGGCAGGAAGGAAGAAGGGGAGAAGCAAAGGCAGGAAGGAGGAGGAAAGGAAAGGAGGGAGGAAGGGTCAACTTAAAAAAATTCTGTAAATGTTTTATACCCTGTGTGTGATGGTGAAGTATGCATGGTAAAGAGGGCTCCCTTCATCCTGTGGATTAGATCTTATTTGGTATTTGCTCTGTCATTGGAGTCAACATTTCCAATCTAAGTCAGGTTTTGAATCGAGCGTCGACTACACTTTGTTGTGGCTGGTGGGGCGTCTTCAGGATGTTAATTTTAAACCCATTCATGAATATAGAGGGTCAGATAAAAGACACTCATTTATTCTTTTTTTAATAAGGATAATTTGCTGTGCTAATTTGCTCCTCTGTCCTTATTCATCCATAATTGCGTATTAATGTCGCTTCTGTCAGTCTTAACAGTACACGAGGGGACCTTCTAGTTTATATAAATAAAGTCCACCAGTATGATATTAATGTCTATGGTGACTTTATGGAGGAAGTCATAATAAAATAAGCATGAGAATTTTGGGTTCTCTGCAGCAGCTAGTGTCTTAAATTTCCGTAATTGGGATGACATCCACAGATACTCCACCTCTGACAACTTATCATACTTCATCATCTTCCTCGTTTGTCGTCAGGATTTTGTCGAGAAGCACCATTTCTTCGAGCAATACAAGGCGTTGTTCCAGTCGCTGAAATGTTCTGCTGAGCTCTATGTCAATGCTGACAGCTCGGGTGAGTGATTTAAAATTTAGAATTATATGAGGTCAAACTGTATATGTTTTTAAAATGTAGATGATCAGAATTAAGATATATTAAGTGATTCGTCCGCACGCACTGTGTTGGTCTATCACTTGATGCTTTCATATACTGTACTTGTGTCCTAACAATACAGTAGGTACATATGAGCATTCCTTTTTTACTGCTAATGATCACAATTACCCATCCATTGATATGATATGATGACAATTTATTTTGTATTGTGTTTTTTGTATTGTATTGTGCATTTTCTTGTATTTTCTTCATTAGTTGTTTTTTATCTTATTCTCTGTGAATAAATGACTCCCCGGGGCACACCGTGTTTCTATCCGACACGCCATTAGCGGCACTGAATGTCTCATTTTCCCGCACAATATCTGGCCTTTGATCATTTCCCGCTGTCAACAACTCAATAACCAATCAGAGCGCCCTCCCCTCCACCCGGCTCCGTCACCCCCCTATCTGTTTCTCTGGGCGCTGGTGGAGGACATCTCGGGGCTACAGCTAAATGAGGTTCCTCCACTCCCAGCTCTCAGTGGGGAATACGACCTCATTTGCTCGCTAGCGGCTGCTCCACTTCTGCCGTCTCTCGGCGCCAACAGAGCGCGCTTGTTGGTTTCATTAAGTTCCAGGGTTGCGGCGCTTTAGGGTACGCAGAGCGGGGAAGCGAGGTGTGGCAAGAAAAAGCAGGGGATCCGTGGCCTGATTGGTCGACCCCGAAAAAACAAAGCCGCCGCCCGCCCAGCTGGAAGTTTTGTGCCCCAAGATCCGATTGGCTAGATCGCGGTTCAATTTTTAGACATTTCTGAGGGCCTTGCTTCTGGGTTATTGTGTGTGTGTGTGTGGGTGTGGGTGTGTGTCTGTGGGTTGATGGGTGACGGCTGTCATGGGGGTGGTTTTGAGATATCTAGAGATGATCTAATTTTGCACCATTTGGATAGATTGCGCTTGCTGGGTGTGATTGACGTGCATTTTAAATCACGGTTTCGTCAGTCGGCCCCCAATGAAAAACAGATTTTTATTTCTTGGCGAGACAAGACAAAGTGACATTACATCACTTGTAGTGAGAGGTTTTGAGGCCACACACTTTCCTGAGAGCGCATGCAGCTCCATCTTTTTCAGAGTTATTTTTTTGGAGTGCTTTTTTTGTGACGCAAATTAAATTGGGAGACACACAATATACCATTTCTGTAAATATGAACCTTTTGCTTGTATGTACAGTATACATGTCAGAAATGACGCTAATTTCTTTGTGTTTTTGTGTAGTACAACTATCGTCATTAAAAGTGATATTTTGTCACTTAGAAAAGAGTCAAAGCGAAGTGACATCACAAGCTAGACCCCTGTTGACCCCAGTGTATATTATTAATATACGCTGGTATAACATGGTATAATATTCCAGACAATGGCCAAGTATTTGTATGTGCACAGTAAATTGGTAATACTCTCCTGCAGCGGAAGATGGGGAGGTCGGGGTGCGGCACTTCATGCGGGAGGTGGTGACGCAGTGGAGGAGCCTGTCGGTGGAGGTGCGCAGTGTGAGGAGCATGCTGGAGGAGGTGCTGTCCAACTGGGAGCGCTACTGCTGCACCGTGGCCTCCCTGCAGGCCTGGCTGGAGGACGGCGAGACTGCGCTGGGCCAGCCCGAAAACACCAAGCGGGTGGGATTCTCGGCGCATTACACGTCCTGTAAAATTAAAATAAAAAAACGTTCTGGGTGCAGATTAAGGCCGTACAGATTAAGTCAGATGGGTTTTTTTTATGTGAGTGGGTTGAAATGTGATGCAATGGCGGCATTTGGACTTAATGTCTAAGTTTGTGCTGCAGCAGATTACTTCAACCATACGTTACCATAACTCTCCTCCAGTCATTTCTACCAATATACATTTGCCCCCTTTGTTTCTTTCTTTGTTTCTTTATTTCTCTTCTTCTTTCTTACTTTGCCACTCTCTCTTTATTTCACTCTCTCCTTTTTTATAATCTTTCGCTTTTCTTTTTTTTCTTTCTTTTTCTCTTGTTCTTTCTCTTTTTTTCACCCTCTCACTCACTGCCTCTCTTTCTACCTTTATTTTGTTCTTTTGCTCTATTTTTTACATTCTCTCTTCCTTCTCTTCTTTGTTCTCTCTTCTTGTCTTATTTATTTATTTCTCTCTCATTTTTCTTTCTTTCTTTCTTTCTTTCTTTCTTTCTTTCTTTCTGTGAACATGTAAAATATGTTCAATAAATTTTTTTATTCTAAATTATTTTTCCTAATTTAATTTGATTTATTTTTCATTTTTACTTTCTTTCTTTTGTTCTTCTTTCATTCTTCCTCTCTGTTTCCAGGAGTTCTTCAGGAATCTCAATCACTGGATGGAGCAGCACTCGGTCATGAACGACGCCGGGAACTTCCTGATCGAGACGTGTGATGAGACGGTGTCTCTCGACCTGAAGCAGCAGCTGCTCCTCCTGAACGGCCGGTGGAGGGACCTCTTCCTCAAAGTCAAACAAGTAAAAAAAAACCAACATGAAATTACAAATAGCTCAAACAAATATGTATCTAGAATGACACTTTCTTTTGCATTTGGATAAAAAGATCTGTTGCACTCCTCTGCAACTAAACTTACCTTATATGAATTAAATATTACTGACGCATCAAACTTAAACCTTTATAATACTACTTTTTTAATACTATACCCTCCCACTCTGTAGTATGCTCGTGCAGATGAGATGGAGAAGTGGAGAAGAGACCACCTGAAGGCTGTTTCAGCCCTGAAAGAGCTGCTGGACACAGCTGAGGCCAAGCTTAATGCTCCTGTCCAGGTCTCCTTCCTCAACGTCAGGGCCTTCCTGCAGGATGTGGAGGTGAGGAATTAGTATTTTATCACATTTGAATAATTAGTGTTTTGTAATAATCATTCCACAAATTGAACTCCTGGTGTTCAACACTTGTGACTTCATCACCTCTTCCCTCTATGCTGGTGTCTCATTTTCAGAACACCAAGCAAAAGGTTGTTGCCATGGAGACGCAGTACAAATTGGCTTCCCGCAGCGCACAGCTCCTTGCCAAGGATGGACCCGCGGAAGAGGGTGCCAGGGTTATGGCAACTATGGCAACGGCCAAAGGTCAGCTGAGTAAGGTAGGCACCCGAAAAGGTCAAAAGCATCGTAAGGACAAGGTAAAAACTCAGTCCTCCACATTTCTCCCATTCTATTTTGAGACCATCTTTCTTTCTCTGCTTCCTTCCAGGTGAGGGAGTGCTGTCCGTCCCTGGTGAGGGAGTGCCACAGCCTGCTGCCGCTGCTTGAGGAGATGGAGAAGCACGTCTGTGGGTTCTACCAGGCGCTGGAGAGGGCCAGCCGTATCACTGCCACGGCCAGGGACCCCAACACGCAGCAAACCCAGGCCCACGCCCAGCACAAGCTCAGGTGGCAGGTTAGAGGACTGAATGAGCTTTTTCATATCAAGGACCCTCAATTTGATACGCATTAGACCACAGACCCCATTTGATGAGATTTAGTTTGATATGTTCGATATGATTTAGTCCAAACTTCCATACCTTTCTATACTATAGTTTGGGAGATAACAGTGAAACTCTGATCAAAACAGTCACAGTTGTACATTCTCTAATAGTGCTAATGTCTTGTAAATTAAATAATGGTGAAGTTTCACTATAAATCATTTTGCTGGGGACACCCTGGAACCTCTTGAAGTACCCCTGGGGGTCCCTGGACCCCACATTGAGAACCAATGTGCTAGATGATATTAACGTTGAATTCATAGTTTACATCTCTGATCCTTGCTGGAACTTTTGTATTAGGTTCACCTCGCCTTGTGAAATATGAACAATTGATATCTTAATCTATTTCATTTATGTCTGCAGTTTGTCATCTACCAACCACTGTTCCCTCCTCAGGATCTGCTGAATCAGCAGCAGAGCTCGAAGCGCTGTCTGTCGGTGGTTGAGAGGAACCACCATGCCCTGCAGAGGGCGCTGTCAAACAACAAGGTGCTCCGAAACTTCGACCCGTCCCTCCTGCAGAAGAGGGTAGTCGAGATACAGACCTCTGCTCAGGTTGGCATCACTCTTCCATGTTGCGGACAGTACATATACACAGAACACTTTCACACAAAACCCACACTACACGGCAGAGAAACTGCATTACCCACAATTCCTACAGTATTTGCATTAATCACATTACAATGGAATGACATTCCCCCCGAGATGAGGGCACAGGTTAGCGTTGGTATAACCTGTCTCATTATTCACTTGGTTAATGAAAAGACGAACAATACAATTATACGGTGTTACCCTTGGGACCGCTCACTCAGACTGAATCGTCCCCGCCAGGCGCTGGTGAAGGAGGTGGGGGAGTGGAGGCGGCAGGAGGAGGCCAACAGCTGCCTGAGGAGGAGGTTCGAGGAGTCCCGCCAGGAGCTGGAGAGGGTCCTGTGCACAGCCCAGGGCTTCCTGACGGAGATGGGAGACCCTGAGGAGCTACTGAAGAAACACACCGTGAGACTAAAGACCTACAGTTCCAATCACACATGTTCCACTCAGGCTCAGTGCAGTTTATTTCCCAGCGTGTGACGTGACAAGATCACAAAACGCAAAACAGTGTGTGAAATATTTGGTTTACTTGTGATTTTGAATGTTTGGTGTCAATGGGAATCCTGAGGCGAGGAATCGGTTCGCGCAGCACTAGTGTGTTTTCGACTGATTTTTCTGCTGAGCTCTGCCTCTTTTTTATTTGTAGTTATAAAGGACTCTTATCAGTGCAAATTGACCAATGATGTCCTGCAGTTTTTTCCAGATGCCGCATTATGTCAAAGTATAATAAACCTGACCACATTTAATACATATTTTAAATGCAATACATAATAACTTTTGCCGCATTTTGTAACCCATTACATGGTGGTTTTTACCTATTGTTGGTTTACAATAACGTGAAATTTCATCAAGTACTAAATTGTGACACTTGATTTGAATGAAGACAGCAATTTTGGTGTGTTTTTACATAAAATATGTTATATGAATATGTATTAATAATATGTATTGATCACTCTGAAGGGGTTCTTTTGCGATAACGGCCGGCTGGCTGCACATTATCACACTTATTACATGGTTACTCACTAAATAAAATGATACATTGAGACGGAATATTGATTTGAAATGATTTTATAAGATGTTGCCGCTAGCTGGTGTTAGCATTAGCATGTCGGTGGCATGAGACAAGGGAGGTGAATACAAGCGAGGAGGAGAAGTGGTTGCCTGTCACAATGGTCATTACTAACAGACAGTGGTCATTATTCAGAAATAACTGACGGCTGATCACTGCTATTGACCAATCAGAATAGACTATTCCACAGAGCCATGTAATAATACGTAACAACGATCAAAGTTATTACCAAAGGCTTCGTTATTACATAACACGTTCATGCTGAAAACCTCTGCTCCAGCGTCTGAATACTGTATCTTCATTCTCTCCAGGATTTCTTCAGTCACCTGGACCAGCGGCTCCTGAGCGTGTTTCTCAAGGCGTGCGACGAGCTGACAGACATCCTGCCAGAGGAGGAGCAGCAGGCACTGCAGGAGACCGTCCGCCGGCTACACAAACACTGGAAGGTCAGAGGTGGCCTGTCTTTATCACTCTCGTTAATTACTGTATGTCTGTGGGCGCCCTAAGTCGATACTTCATTAGTGAAACGCAGGAGACCTCTGGCCTTAATGGAGTCTCTCCGGTCTGTGTCCAATTAGCGGCTTCTGGTTCGGTCAGAGTTAACGCTTTTCAATGTGTTTTTACATTCTCAATGTGGTTCTGAAGAATAGTGAGATAATGGGTATATACTACTACTATATATTACTACTACAGTATAAGAATGCATAGGCTGATATCTATAGCCCCTTTTACACAGCCTATCCAAGCCGGCATCGTTGCGCCTTTATTGCGCTTTTATATGCTGCTCTTTATAAAAGGTACGGAGACGGAATGGGGGGGCAGAATTGACCCACCTCAGTACCACCGTCACACTGAAGGTAGTGACAGAGGCAAAATGGAGCCGGAACGCCGTCTGCATAAGTAGGGACAGCCAGCAAGCCGGCTCAGGGGAGTGACGTTCTGATAACCAAGTTATTCATTGGTCAGAGGAAAAAAAAAGAAGAAACTCCACTCGGGAGCTGCGCCTTGTCACAGCGCTGCAGATATTCCTCTAAAATTCCAATTCGAATTTATATGCTTTAATATTATTATTATTATTATTATTATTATTATGATTTTATTTTTTAATACGATTTCTATTTTATGCTTATAAA
>OMKR01045081.1:0-10532 GCA_900302355.1 Cyttopsis rosea | reverse complement strand
TGTCAGAACGCAGGGTCGGCCATATTGGAGAGGTCTTTAAATTGTACTGGACAACAGGGAAAGAACCAGGGCCAGGCTGTTTATCACCATGGTGACATTTCATCATCTACATCACACACACACACACACACACACACACACACACACACAGAGTTGCATGGTGCTCAACATGCGGCCTGTGTATCCACGTGGTGCAGCCCACCAATGGATGGTGAAGATTTATTCACAATTAATTCATAAATCAATATATATGTATTTCTTTGTATATTATATATTAATAATAATAATAATAATAGATAATAATAATAATATATTTTATTATTATTATTATTGCTAATTATTCTTTTTATAAAAATATATTTTAAGTCTTTATTTATTGGTTTTCTTTGATGATATTGGTAAAAATGTGTTTATATATAATTAAATATTGAGCATTTGTACATTTTGGTATACAGACAATACAAGGGCCACACACGATGGCCCTTGATACACAGTGATCGAAAGCAGGTTGCCAAGGTGTTATCATATGGAAGCGTAACTTTTTGAGGAAATATTAACACTCATCATCATCATCATCATCATCATCATCATCACCATCACATTTTATAACTTCATTCTGTTCAAGTAATACAAGGACGTTGAGATACCATCTATTCCAACGCTGACTCATGACCCAACGTGATATGATATGTTTAAATCTCTACATGTACCCATCCTCGGGTGAGCAGCCCCAGCTAAATACTTCATGCAACCCCAGAAGTCATAAAAGACTCAAAAGATTCAATAAAGAGCTGAAGTAAATTATTTATACAACCTATTTTCTAGGACACCTGACAGAGCTCCTTTGCTCGGAATTTAGTGTTGTGTTATTATTAGGAAGCATTTTGTCGCCCTTTGATGTCACATGATATCAAGGTGAGATCTCAGACATTGTGAGCGGAGCCAGAATTGTTTTGACACAAAAAGGATTCTGGGTGAGCAGGGATGCGATGCAATGTAATGGATTGCTCTGTCCCAGAATGCAGGCGGGAGATGTAGAAGTAAGAGCTCTGTTAAATAGACTCCCCTTCCCCTTATTAACCCAGAGAGTGGGTTTCTTAACCTGGTTCTCAAAGAAAATGATGCTCACTCGGTCTACCTTTGCGTCTAATTCGATGAATGCTGACTGTGTGTTGTACACTGGTGAATTTGGACTCAGAACCAGATTTAGAAAGTGTTGGTTTCATACATGATTTGGACGTTAAACGAGAAGAAAGAAAAAATGGCTTCTGTGCTTCTGGGATTCACACTCCAAAATGAGATCCAGTATGAAGTCACATGCTGCTGAGAGGGGACTGTCGGGTGAGACCACCCACCCACAGTCCCAAAAAAAACGGACCACGGGTACAGATGGCTCTCACACCCCAACGCCCACCCAACACACACACAAACAATATCCAACGGCATGAAAACACCACATAGCGTACAGACCCAGTAGATATCAGCAACACGGATGGAATGTCTTGATCTGGGACTTAACCCCACCACCCGCCTTTCTTTGCTTTTCCCGCGACATCTGCCGCGAGACTGTAAATTCAAACTTTCATTATGAAAAAAGAGTTTCTCCCAGGGCTCGGCGTGTTGCTGCTCAATCTTTATAGACAAATACTGATGAAAATTATTATTGAGAAATAAAACAAAATAGAGGAGGACGATTTTGATGTACCTCACTAAGACGGTCTTCTTCTCATAAAGATGTCTTCTATGCGGCCTTCATTACTTAGAGGAAAATTAGCTTCCTTTAAAGGGATAGTTGGGGATAGTCTGTCTGCTTCTCCAAACTGGGAGTGCGCAGACCACAATCTACTGCAGGTAATACACTGACTATGGATAAGTACCTCATGCCCCACTTTAAAAAATGCGAACTATCCCTTTAAAGGTACAATATGTAACTTTTCCACATTAAAATGTCTAAAAACGACTAGACCTATGTTATATATTTTGTTGAGTTGTGTACTTACATCATCTCAAATGTTTCCAACAATTTTCAAACCCAGAGAAATCCATAATTTTAATGCGGGTAACGGAGTGTTTCATTAGGTCGCCTGTCATGGTGTCTATCCCCTTTACCCCTCTCCATGTAACTTTTTTTTCAAAACATTTTTTCTACTCCATTGTTTGTATTGCTCTACTATTACTCTACTAACTATTGTTTGATGGAGTACGATTATTTATTGCCGTTTGCTACGCAGTAGCAGTCCCCGTAAAGCGCACACGTGACAAATGAAGACTACAACTCCCATGATCCCACGCTACTTCTGACGTCGTCAGCCTCCATCTTGTTTGTTATTGTTTTGATTGAGAGACCCCTAGTGGCAGAAATGACATATTGTACCTTTAAAGGGATACTGCAGTTTTTGGGGAAATTCACTTGTTACTACTACACTATGTTTTCTGTGTGTCCGGAACCAAGATAGCGACAGGCTGCATGCCAACTGTGTTAGCACTATGCATGGCAGCAGAGGGAATCAACTAGCCTAGCTCCTGGGAAACTACGGAAATCACTCCCAGCATCTCAAAAGCTGATACATAGTTTCAGCGAAACATCTTGCGTCGAGATCTTTGTTATTTTAAATGCTGCTACGTTCGGAATTATTGATTAGTGGGCACATCAATAACTATTGATTGATTAGGGCATAGTGACTATCACCTATGTGCCACTCGTCAAACTGGTGCTGTCGGGTTGCCAGTTCAGTCAGCTGAAATCTGTGGAAAGTTATGTTAGAAAAATCTTGGTCAAAGAAAAATAAGATATTAGCGTCACAGCAGCTTCAAAGCTCTTATTCAAAGGAAAAGTGACATGAACTCTTTTGAAGACAGTCTGCCAGCTCCCTGCTCTCACATTCTCCATTTCCATTAACCCCTTTGTCTCGTGTGCTTGTTCTGCTCCACTCCAGCTGCTAATGCATTTACAGCACAATGTTACCATTCCTGTTAGGTGTCACTCACAAGCCCCTGAGGGGGCCCAGATGATTAATAACAGGTATCAATGCATCTTGGCTCATTTACACCTCAACCATTATATCATAAGCTCTTTCTGGATAAAATCCAAACGCTTAAGATGCTTATTAATCAGGATGGTAAGTTGCCGTTAGACTTAAAGCTGATGATGGAGTGTATACCCGGGAAATTAATGGGGAAGAAATTTTTTAATTAAACAGAGGTTAAACTTGACCCACAGCAGATTTATAATGGATATAATGTGTTGTAAAGTTCATTAGAAGTTTTTAAGACAGATTGCTCTTAAAGCTGTTCAGGCTCAGGGCATATTTTGTCCCCTGGGGGGCAAATTAGAAGTGAAGTTATTGATTTTAAGGATATAGATTGGTAAATTGTTTCCACAGCCAAACGTATAGTGCATTTTGAGTGATCTGGAATAGCCGTGTTAGGACATCCTGTATATGCTCTGCGTAATGCAGCAAAGGGTAGGTGCTGCCATTTCATGGTGAAGACTATAAGGGTCACCATGTTAATTCATGTTGTTAAGTTATTGTATGTTTTTGTAAAACTAAAGTGGTAATCCATAGGATTATTTTATAAAATAAAAGCCATATTTGATACTTTTGTTTAGCAATACATACTATATACATTTTTATCAATGCATAACAATGCAAAGTAGTGGAATGTCCAACGCTGACAGGGGTTTGTCTCGCCAACTCAATGCCGATGGGATGTTTGAGTGTGTGATAGGAACAGTGTGTAGTGCTGGTTGGTGTTAAAATGCACGTCCCACCTTGACTGGAGAGATGTGTGTGTGCGGCGTGTAGCCATGCAGAGCCTCCATGGCAGCAAGGTTCTTGTCGCTCATATGAAGCATCTCAGCACTTTTCCCTGGAGCCAGATGGGCAGGACTGTGCTCCAAGGGGGGCGTCTCCTCATCCTGGTACCTGTACTTCTACAAAGACACACACAACAACACACAAGAGTGAGGGTGGATTTGGGAGGTCTATCTAGAGAGATTTCACGCAATAGTGGAACAACAAAGATTTAAGGTAAGTTTCCCATGTTGCGGCTCACTTGAGAGCAGGACGGCATAACGTTTGGTCGGTCTCAAGGTCGTCCCTTCCAGAAGACCCATATAGAGAAATATGGCAACATCAGCCAGGGAGCCCTTCCAATATCTTTCTTATTTATTTATTCGGCAAAAGCAGGTGAACAGGGCATTGCCAATTTAATCTCTGATTGCTACTATAGTAACTACGAACGCCTTCTGAATGTATGCAGATAGTGTCTAAATGCAGACAAAGAAGTGAAGTTAGTCAAAGAAGTATAATAATTATATTATCATATTTTTTCACAAAAATCATTCTCTTTATTTCAATACACCAACGTTTTTTGTATGAAAAAAACATATTTCTGTACATTTTGTACATTGTCTGTTCAGCAAGGCACCAATCTTTACCACGACAAATTCCGCGTATATGAAAATGTACTTGGCGAGATATTGATTCAAATGTGGACTGCATTTCACCAAGGACAAAGTGGTGAATTTGAATAAGGTATTGATGAAATTCTGATTCTGAGAATAAAATGTCGATATCAGGTCTATACAGGTCTTGTATCATAACGCGTGTGCAGGCCGCACATCCGACGTGAAGACAGAAGAAGCTGAGACCTTTTAACGGGGCCATACTGGGTCCTGGGGTAGGTCCTCCACAACATATGAAGCGACCAGCGCCATGACTCATAGCAGCAAAGCGCGGCAGAACATGTCTGCTGCTTCCTAGAAAACGTACTCCCCTCCTGACATCCCACACCTGGGAACGACGCCAACAGCCCACTGCGTTTGCCACACATGGTAGGTTACATTCTCGGCTAGATCACACGGAATTTTCCACCGCAAACACATCAGAGGGTGGGCAGCATCCTGGTGCAATCTGCCACTCTGCTCTAAAGGTTAGCTCTACGTTTCCCCAGCAAATCCACGGCCGACGAGTGGCCTCGGCAACGCGGCGACGCTCCTCCCGTAGCGCTGCAGATGTGAAGGGAATTGATGGAAAGGATCATCTGAATGTTGGCTGATGGCTGGCTGGCCCCGGCACTCTCCTCTTTTCGTTTCAGAGGCAGACATGGAAGGAGGTGCATCGCCAGGGCCCGTCTAAGATAGGCTGCCTAGCAACTAGAGCGGAGCAGGGAGTGCGGTTCCCCAGCAGGGGCTGCCAGCGACGGTGCTGGATCACATTACACTGAAGCAGCAAGAAAGGGAAGGAGGGAAAGAGAGACAAAGATAAAGGAAAAAATGGTTTGGGGGGGGAGGGGGGTATGGGCTAAAGTAGGAGAAAAATAAATCTGGGAGAGTATGGGGAGATGAATATTACTTGACGGCAAACCCTCTAGAATAACAGGTTAGTAGTCCTGCTGCAAAGAAAGCTCACAGATACATGATGCATTACTGTTAAAATCATTAATTTATTCGGGGATTCATTTATTCAGTTCGCTTAAGCCATAGTTCTATTTAACTGCCGCTCTATGCTGGACAACTTGGAACAAAACAATGGAACTACACTGTCAATAAATAACTATTGTTAATGAAAATCTACACCAGTGATTCTCAACCTTTTTCATATCAAGGATCCTCAATTTCATACACCTTAGGCCACAGATCCCATTTGATAAGATTTTGTCCGTGGGACCCCAGTCTGAGAATCTTCTTATTGTTATGATATGATTTAGTCCCATACCTGTCTACGCTACAGTTAGGGAGATAACCGTGAAACTGGGATCAAAACAGTCATTGTTGTACTTTCTTTAACGGTGAAGTGTAACTAACTACTATTCGTTTTGCTGGGGACCCCACGTTGAGAACCACTGATGTAGACAACGATCACTGAACTGATCACAGCCTGAAGCATGAAACTATCCTTCTGCCAGAACGTTTCATCCATTCAAGGTCGAATTGGATTTCACTTTTACTTCCAGCCTCATCTCTGTGATATAGGCACTACCACTTCAGGGATCAACAGATTTTAGGTGCCGCTTCCTGTTTGGAGGATGTCTAGTTTGGGGTCCTTAAGATAGCGTCCTGCATCCTAAAATACCACTGGAGCAAGTCGGATAATGCTGACTCTGTAACATACCATAGACCTACCACAGTACAGGCAGAACTACATGCACTGAACTGTGAACATATATCAGTATACTGGAATATACTACCCCTGATACTCCACGCAGACAGTATTTCCACACTGTTGTCTACATATGTATATGTCTCAGGTTATTTGGTGAATATATACATACTTATCTTATTGGCTTGAGCGTATCCATTATACTGTCTATTTTCCATTGTATGTTAATATGCTTGAAATTAATAAGTATATACATAAGTATATATATATGCCATACACCATGAGACACAACCGCTCTCTGTGTGTTTAACTACGATTGTCATACAACGCAGATGAACAAGGCGAGCTGTACCGTCTGTGCAACTTTGGTCAGACGTGAGTAAGTCTATAGTCTGTTTCTGTATTTTTGAAAGCCTTTTTTTTTGATTTAAGGAGTTTTTATTTTTTACATAGTACTGTAGCTGGAATAGGACTCGCAATGTCTGCCATGCTAGAAATTCTCATCCAATACAACAGCACTACGCAAATACAAATGCTGTCACTGCGTCGTGTTCATTTGGGTTTGAGGCTGATTCCAATACTAGTGTTTCCCATGAATGTTTTAGGTAGGCTCAACTTTGATACTTGATACTTAAGTTGATAATGATTTACATTATTTACATTACATTATTGCATTTTTTTCATCGTAAAATAAATGTGAATCTACAGTAGTCTTTACATCTTCACCTCGAAGTACACCAGGTTGATGCATTTAGCTGTTAAAATCATTTAAAAAAAGATCTATCAAATCTATCTAGTCTATCTAATCAGCCAATCTTCTTGTGTTTTTAAGGCTTCTTTGTACGGCATTACAGCAGAATCACATTTGAATTTCTATAGATGATGATGAAAAGTTGTCGTGGTCAATATTTGAACATCCCTGATCACAATTAGAAGAAGGGATCCTTAGACCAGTACTAGTCGGAAAATAGTTGTACATACGCCAGTACGGTACAAGAGGAACCAAATGTAAAATTTTTTTTATAAAATGGAACCAAATGTTGAAATATGTTCTCAACATTCAATACATAAGATAAAAACAGACCATATGTACTTTCTTTGCTTTAGCATCAGAGATCAGAATCTGAATGAATTTATTCCCTCAGGTGCATTTACCCGTACGAGGAATTTGTCATGGTGATTATCGGTGCGTATCTACAGGCGATTGGCATTTAAAAGAAAGCTTAACAGTATGAGAAAACAATTGAATAGAATAAAATTTAAAAAAAAATTAAATATACACAAATAGCCAAAAAATACAAAACGGAAATTTTCAAATATATAAAAATATACAGGATATACAAATGCGATTCTACACACAGGATTTATCAATAATTCTATGTATTTACTAAGTTGTTACAGAGATTATGTCCAAATCCCCATTTCCAAGATCAAGCATAATCCAATAAGGCTCCCGTATCTCGTAACATGATAAATGCTTTCATCTCGCACTTAAGGTCTGTTACACATTAAGAAGCCGATAGAATGTGACGACGGAAAGCTCATGTAGCCGTGTGACTACACACTGGTTTTGCATAGTCGCAGCTAAGAAGCAGAAGAAGAACAAACTGTGAGCATATAATAAGTGGCCCAAACCAGTTAACCCTTTCATGGAAGACCTACTAGGTAGCGGCTGGAACAGCGAAAAGGATAATACAACTTTTTAATGTTTAATAATTTGTGAGATTGCAAGGTTCTCCTGTGTACTTTCAAACCTTTATTTATACTCGCAGGGCGCTGATTTCCTTCAATTTAAGCTTTTACCCCAATTCTATTTTCTTGGGTGTGGAAGACTAAAATAGTCATCTAAATTTAAATGCACTTATTATTAATCTTGTTTTCTAAGTTTGGTGCGTGTGTACTTGTGCCGTTCTGTATGTTGTGCACATTCTTCTTTTCACCTCCTTCATTGTTGTTTCAAATCTTAACATTTTGATTATTGTTAAATTGTTTTTAATACTGCTCCTTGATGATATCGATAGATTTTTTTTAAAAGACATACAGCACCACCAGTCCAGCACAGTCAGGCTTCTGGCCTTCGGGAAAATTTCGCCTTCAAGATGATATAGACCTTCCTGGCAATAACATCAATTATATGTCACTTAAAGGTGCAGTGTGTAGAATTTAGTGGCATCTATTGGATAGGACTTGGCAGAAATGGAATATAATATTCAAGTATGTTTTAACTAAGGCTGTACGATATGGTAAAAAAATCATATCGCGATTATTTTTACAGATATTACGATTGCCATATGATTCACGATTAGTGTGAATGATCATTTTTGCGTCACAATTTTCATTTTCACTGAAATAATTAAAATCACGATGATGTGACATTTGTTGGCGTCAAAGAAACATGTTTTTTTTTACATCTGGAGAACAAGATTTGTAGGCCAGGGCATCTCTGCAGCGCCACAGTACTTCATTTATAATGCTGTTTCGTCACATTTTACCTTTATCAAAAAATTGCAGCTTCTGCGATTTGGATATTGCACTCGCCATATTGCGATTTCGATAATATTTTGATTTATTGTTCAGCCCTAGTTTTAACTAGTGTATAATCCCATGAAAATAAGAATCGTTGTGTTTTCGTTACTTTAAAATGAGTCGTTTATATCTCCATGGGGGCTGGAGCCCCTTCCACGGAGGCCGCCATGTTGCTACAGTAGCCCAGAACGGACAAACCAAACACTGGCTCTAGATAGGGGCTTTTTGCGTTTTTCGCGACTTTTGCGGCCAAAGTAGGCTCTTCTACAAGCGTTGGTTGCAATCTGCAACCTCACCGCTGGATGTCGCAAATTCTACACACTGCACCTTTAAAGAAAATAAACATTTATTGTGTTCATACCGTTCTGCAGTTCTGTCAAACCAATGTTGATAAAACAGATCCCTTGACTGCTGTAGCCAGCTGTATGATAGTATTATATACAATATCAGTTGATCCATCATAACAATGGCTGCCAGACAAACAAATACCAGCATAGACCTCAACAAGACCTAAATGTCTATTACGTCATGAATCAAAGATGTTGCTCGTTCTTCCGGGGAGCACCAAAAAATCGATACACAGAACAAAGAAGGGCGTGACTAAAGCGAGACTGGCGAGACTAGACTATCTTCTTCACCAGAAGCACCGTGTCAGTGGACCAGAGAAGTTGATCTATAGGACCCTTCTTTCATTCCCAATAAATGGGTTGAAAGCAGGTTCATCTCCTCACAGCGGTCACGGCATCAAGATCATGTTAATAAGCTAGAGAAAAAACAAAATCGCTTGTTGACAGTTGGGTCGTACCGCTCTACGGGGAGGCTGGCGGTAAATCAGGATGCCATAAAAACCAGTCTTGAACGCTGAACCAAAACATGTACATTTACAAAAAATCGCTCCAGATTTGGGGATCCTGGTTTGAACAACTTTGAACCAATGATCACTCTTAGTGCCAGCGACCATTTTTATTTACTCTGCAATGGATTGTGTGGGCATTAGAGGCTGTACCTCATTAAAACCAATGAACCTCGGGCTATAAAACAAAAAAAACAGCCTCTTTGTTGCGAAGGACTCCGGGGGATATTTTCAACACTGGGTGTAGATATTGAGAAAACGGAATACAGAAGAAAATAAATACCTCAGTGACTTAGAAAATAATAATGTTCATGTTCTATTAACCTCAAGACAAGCGGAGATTGGAGTTGTGGCTCCATCAAGGAACCGGCTCATATGTACTTATTTACTTATTCCTAAAACAAGGCAGTAAATGCAGTAGTTATAAAAGTTATGAAAAGTCCGACTGCCTTCAACAACCAAACTGAAGAGCGGGAAAATAAAATGTCTTTGTGGAATATTTGTCTGCTCACTTTTGATAGTAAGTCTATGTCAATGTGACAGTGGAGGACAAAGTACACAGCTCCATTACTTGAGTAAAAGTACAGATAATCCCGGTCAAATAGTACTTGGATACAAGTGAAAGTTGTTCAGTCAAATTTTTGTGGTTTTTCTCCTGTGACAAACACAACGTACGGCCTATCGGGGACGGGAACGGGAACCAAAAGTATAATAAATGTGGTTGAGTTAAAGTCATAAGTTTCCAAAAAAATTTATACTCAAGTTGAGTACAAATACTCAAAAAAGTAAATGTACTTTGTTATTGTCCACCACTGCAGTGTGACTAGTGTCAACAAGAGCCTACAGACAGACAGTTACGTTACTGGATATTACTGTTGTATTACATTTATAAAATGTTTAAAGGGGAAGTCTTGTTCTCTATCTATAGATGTATATGTTTTTTAATAATAAAAAAAAAATCGCAAACCATGCATTTTATCAGGTTATTCAGAGTTTTATCTACAGTACTCTTTTGCAAATCCTCTCTATGTACCCTAACATAAGAAACT
>OMKR01045078.1:0-12301 GCA_900302355.1 Cyttopsis rosea | reverse complement strand
TAAAGTGACTTCAGTGGCACAAGAGAAAAACACATTCGGTGGTTGTAAATTATTATTATGACATTTTTGTCATTATTCAAATGTAATTTTCCCAATTGAAATCTTAGTTTTTTAAGGCTTTATATCCTTTGTCGCGCAAATGATGCATTCTGAAATTGTAAAAGAAAATGGACAAAGAAAAGAGGGAGAAGGAGATGAAGAGAGAGAGAGAGTGCTCAAGGGTTAATTTAAGCAGAGAAAGCACAGGAAGAACTGAGCCATAACATAGACCGGAAGCGATCAAGGCAAAGGGAGAGAGAGAAAGTTGGAGAGTTTTATAGAAAAGGGTGTTAACGCCAGACGGACTTCTATCTAGAGATAAGATGAAGTGTGTGGTTCTGTCTCCATGTCTAGGTGTGAGCATACGTGAAGTTGTAATAAGATGAATTATCCAACAGTATCTTTCATCTGAGATCAGATCAGATTAAGATTAAGTTGAAGCTATAAAATAGGTAATTTTTTAGAGCATTTGTTGTGGGTGGGGGTTAGGGCTACTTTGTTAGGTAGACTTTGTGAAGAAGATTCTATTGCTTTATGAATACCTTAGATTTGCAATTTTTGATGGTTCTAAAAGAACCTCGCTGAACATTTTAATATTGAGAAACTTACCGCTCTGCTGCACCTTCTCACTGTGCTTAAATCCAGTGCAACGTGGCATTTTTTAAGCCTTGTGTGTGGGTGGGGGATGGTTGTTTTATCAGTAACCCTCAACGTCTGTTTGCAGCCCTGCCTCATTTCAGCAGAAATTTATTATCGTCAAATTATGTTATCGAGCCAGGCAGCAATAACAAAATGCAGATAACGAACAGTTAGGGGCGTGAGGGGTGTTCTTCAATTAAGAGATATGCTCTTGGTAAAACACCAAGAAGAGAGAGGGAAAATTAGAGTGTTGACGTTGATGTTTCACATTCATTTCAAGCTAATTTCAATGCAATTTTTGCAACCAGAGATTGTGGTTGCAAAGTAAGGTCGCCGCGGGTCTTTTGGTACAGATTGACATTCAAACTTCGAACTTTGAATATCTGGTGTTGACCTACAGCATAACTGCTTTGGCTGCTCTTCCCGCTCAGCCTGGGAGAATAGGGCTTAGAGTTGGAGGAAAGAATGCTACGCAAAAGTTTCCAATTCAGCTCTGGGGTCACAACATGGTCATGTGACACTGTGCATATTGATTTAGAACGAATCAAACAATTGATGAGGATGACCCATTGTTTGATTACTCATCATTTTATCTAAGAGAGTCTGGTATAGGTAGATAAATAATATATACAGAGTAGAAATTAGCAATCAATGAATTAATGTGTCCGCTATACAAGGTCTGATAATTAGCACTTTGATATGTGAGTTTTCAAAGCAACATGAGCCAACTAACAGCTAGTTCCAGAAAGGCCAAATAGTCAACTATTTAACATAACAAGAGGATCATCAACAATCATGACAGAATATGCCAAACATGGACAAAATCTATCACCAAAGAGGCTCAGTGCTCACAAGTCAAAGCTAACCGACATGGATAGATACAAAGCTGGAATTTAGGACATGCCTGCCATTCGGAAACTGCTTCCAAGGCTAACACAAAAACGCAAAACCTGGTCTAAGGAAGACAAAATCTGGAACGCTGATTAATTAATTATGTAATATGGTCTGATGAGGCATCTTTCACCCTATTATCTATGGATGGGTTTGTGTTTCACAGAGATCCTAGCCTAACCATGGCCGTGCTAGAGGAGGATAAAGAAGTACACTGTTCTTACATAAAGAATCCAAAATAATCTTAAAAATATATACTTTTTAAAAATCGTATTCTTATTCTTATACCAAAACAAACACTCTCATACATGGCTTCAATGAACAGTTCTTTCAATTCGTTTTGGTGTCAATTTAACATCCACATGTACTGTGTAGTAAACAATAGTCATTAGGTAGCCTGGCATTATATATACATTGTTCACACAGCCTTTTCACAAATTCCAGGTCTTTAAACCGGTGCCACCCTTTGCTGCATAAATTGAGGAATATTCACACGTAACTTTAAGTAACTAAATCCCAGTTGAACCAGCAAATACTGTATTTTACAGCAGCAACACTTTGATTTAGCCATATTTAATATAATCATAATGTATCGCTTTTAGTTATACGACTGCCACATAACAAGCCATCCAAACATTTTCGCACCCCCACCCCCATCTCTTCAACAATCCAATGCCCCAGAGACCTCTGTGTGGACCCCTAGACTGAATGCAGAACGGTGAGGACCACCCGCAGGAGCCATTAATGCCCGGTGCAGCCATGCAATGGGTCATCCATTGTAAGACCAACAGGCATTTTTATACACTTTCAAGATGCCTGAAATGCAAGTTCCTCCCTATGAGTGGGAGTTCAACAACTGAAAATTCAACAGGCTCAACATAGTGGCATAGTTGGATGGACAAATGGTTAAATGGACTGAAAGAAGAGTAAAATTAAGGAAAGATAATGAGGATGGGTGGATGGTTTAGAGACAAAGGGGTTTAAATAAGCACCTGGAGTGATATACTTAAGAGGCCATTTGTTTATTCGGATGGCCCTTCCCCTTTTGGTTTGAAAAATCCCTTGGAGCCAACAGCAGCTAAGCAAGATAAATAAAGTTAGAACAAGGTAGTTTTCCACATGGTAATTTCCTTGATGGTTGATTCTATTCACTGGTGGACGGCAAGCTGCTCCTCTCAAGAGCATTCAGATTGTTCCAAGGTATGCGGCAGACCACTGTGCATATTGTTACACAATCTACGATTCTATATAGAACTCAAGTTTCCTCATCCTCCACCAAAGAACAATCTGCCAAACAGTTTCTATAGTATGTACTGTAAAACCATACAGATGCTATTTCCAAAAAGGACCATTAAATAAATCTGGTGGGTACCCTGGGAGGTGGACCCTATCAGGATCACCAGCTTTGCCTGGACAGAGCCTCCTCCCTTTGGTGGCAGGAATACACAGTCTGTGGAGGAGCAGAATGGAGGAAGAGTCTGTTCTGGCCTTCTGTATGGGGAAGAGGGTGTGGGGTCCTGTTCGATTGGGGGTCTCAGGCAGAGAGCAGCATGACGTGTTGTTGAGGCAGAGACGTGGGGGATGGGGATCATAGTGACTGAGTCAAACCAGTTAAAAAACTGGTTCGACTGATTAACTCTGCCCCCCCGGTTCCTTGTTGCTTAAAGCCTGTGGAAATCTTGATTCCACTCCACACCTCTTTAGTTCTGTTGTGTTAGAGTGTATCCCCCACAATCTCCCTGGGGAGAGGGAATAAAGTTGCACTTGGACGTTGGTTCAATTCGTGTTAACACTGCAATGCTTAACAGCGGACCAAAACTTGTAAACAAACGCCATGTACTTGCAAACTGTTTTGTGATTGATCAGAATTTTCTGGGAAGTGTGTGTGTGGTGGGCGTGGGGGGACCCGTCTCCCCGGGTTTCCCCAGGCCTGACACTGGACCGACAGGGATTTTTTCGTTTCGTTTGTCAATTAGGAATGGAGTAAAAAAAATACATCTAAAATAAAAATAAAAAATAATAATAATAATAATCAAATAAAATAAAATAATCAAATAAAATAATAATAATAATAATTTTATTTGGAGAAACGGGCACGTGCAGCGGAGCTGCTCTACACTTGCCTGTTTTACGAATTATCAGTCTTAAATAAATATAAAATTAAAATAATTGTCTGACAGTAGTTATTTTGATTTAAAGTGTTTTATGAAAATTGTAAGGAAATCCTTAGAGATACTGCGCCGATTCTATGGAAAATCTCTCTCTCTCTCCCATAACATCTCTCCCTGTCAGAGAAAGACGCCGGGCGAAAGCATCCCATCATAGCGTATACAGTACAGGAAGTGAGTTGTACCAGTTAGTTGGGTCGGTTGCGTTCACACTGCAAACAAACCGCTTCATGGAGTGATTGCAACTGCGCAGAGACCACACTCTCCAGGTGGTCTCATCCGGTTGATTTCATCCAAAACGAGTGCGATTGCTGTGTTCGTATATGCCTAAATGAACTGATCTAGGGGGGTAAACGCTCCAGGAATCGGAACAAATGCTCCAAACGCGCCAGGTGTGAATTCATCTTTCACACACCGCCCCTTTCACACATGCAGTCTTTCCCAGCAATGTTCTGGGACTGTTCCTGCATTAGGTCATGTTTGAATCAGGGATCGAGCAGGGATCTATATTCCGGGAAATCTGTGTCGGCAATTTCCCACCTCACGACCTAGTATCATTTCTGTGAAAATGCCAGGACGGTTGTGGTTTGTATTTAAGCGGTAACATTGCCAGGTCAAGCACGTAAAGGGTTAACTCCGTCTGACGTCAGACGCTGTCACGTGGAGCGAGCAAACCAATCAGAAGACTCCCCCTGTCTTTGTCCACTTCCGCATCCAATTTTTTTGTGCAGTGTTTCAGCAGAAATTTATTATTTTTTATAAAAATGTAGCATGGATACATCCACATTACATCCTCTTTGTGCGAGCAAGTGAATGAGTCTGTGGCGGTGAGAGGGAGGGAGGGGGTGGGGTGACTTCAGCTGGACTGTCCCTTGCTGCATCTATTATGGCATTATCATGGATTGTTTGAACAGGCACAAGATGGAAATTTTCCTGGATGTAGCATGATTGAATAGTGAAACTCACTCGCGGTGCCGGAAAGCTTATCCCAGTAATTTACCAGGAACTATGTGTGAAAGGGGCTTAAGATTCCAATAAGACTCCATGGCTTGCTGGGACAATCACCAATCACAAATTGTGATTGTCCTAGTTGCATAGGCTAATGTTGGACAAGGGATTCATAACAGGCCAGGTCGTGGTCTGATCTATCCAACTGGGGGAAGGAAGTGGATCTGTATGCATTATAGACATTAGCATAGAGCAAGCATCTAGTGTTCTATTGTCCCTAATTTTACACTTCCTGTAATTGAAGTTGGTCAGAGCGAGGTAGAGTAAAATAGAGTAGATGACATCATGTCCTGAAACTGCAAGCAGGAATGTAAATAGCTTGGGTCAATGGCATGGGAGAACTGTAGATAATATGGCACAAACCCACCAACAGCACTTCAACATGCGGACAGCAGACATTCAGTTTCACAGATACACATCCTGGGTTACAATATCAGCCCACCTCCTACTGCTTCCATTCCTTCTGGGATCCAGATAGAATCCTTCCAGTGTGACCAGTGAGCCCGGTGTAATGTCCCAAAGCCATGTTTCAGTAAAATGCATCATGACCTGCGCTCTTGCCAGGACTCATGTTGGGTCTTGGCGAGAGCTCAACCATCTTTTATCCACTGATCCTAAATTCCACCATGACGACTGGTAGTGGTTAGAGTTGATCAATTCCTTGCTTTAGATTAACCTTCACACCATTTCTCGCCCCTCTTAATATGTGTAATGTTTGTCCATTTTATATTCAATTACAAATTTAAAAACAAAATACAAATTGTATTATAGATTTAATTTTCAGGTTCAAAATAGGAAATGGGTCAGTTTCTAAACCTCCATATTAAATGTCTAAATATTAGAAAATTGGCCAAAAAAGAATACTATGGGTGGGGGAGTCTGTTTCCACAGACAAATTTAACTTCATATCATATAAATGTATCAAATGGATAATATACCATCCCAGGACACCACCCATACAGTTTCCTAACATTCTGATATGGAATTTCAAAATTAATGCCCTTTAAATTGTGGTATAGAATGAATACAATTGTATAGTTATATAGAGTGCATATAAATAAAGCCAAATTCATCTTGGTATAAAAGGAAATTCCATGTTTCTATATAATTATTTCACCTGAGATCGGTAGTACCTCAGCCATAGAGTTTCATAATATTCTGATGTGGAATTTCAAAATGAAAGCCCTATAATTTATGGTACAGTATGATTTTAAACCTATAGAGTGAATTAAATGAAGCCAATTTCAGATTTGAAACAAAAGGAATTGAAAGAAACTGAATCTTCAACTCACAAACTAGAAAATGGTTACTGAGGACTAAATTAAAGTTCAAGGGAAAAAAAGGCCAAGGCAGTGACTGACAAAGTTTCCCCATTACTCACAGTGTTTTTTTTTGTTTCGTTCAATAAGGAAACGGAGTACAATACAATAGCCTACATCTACAATAAAAATACACTGTTTTCATTTCTTTTATTTGGTATTTGGAGGAAAGGCGGGGCACGGGGACACACAGCAGATTGCTTTCCCCCCCGATCGCGGGTGCACAGAGGACGCATAATCCACTACCTTTAAAGGATAAAAAATAACACAATAAAACGGGTACCATGGACATAAAGGGGCAGGTGGAGCTCACCTGCCTTTTCTTGATGTAAGCAGTTAAATATCAGTTAAATGTCCAATATATCAGCTTGAATGAACGCAGCTCATTCGTTCGTTGTGAATGAATCGAAACGAACGACTCATGAGTCGGGAGTCACTCTGTCAAACTGCATCCAGACACAACAAGCTGAGCTGTGTCAAAACGCTCGACTCACTGATTCAGAGCCGAACATTTCATCGCTCCGCAGCGTTCCGCGCTCCGCGTGCTTGGTTTCAAAAGAGCTGAAAAGCCAAATAAATTGGAGCAGGTAGCCAGCTAAAATGAGCAGTTAAAAGGAAGATGAACACCGAGTGTCGGGTGTTCAATAAAATATGGACTTCAATGTATTTTTTCGCAAAAAAATCGCCGGTAAAGCCGTGTGTTTAGTTTGTAATTAACGTATCGCTGTATTTAAAGGTGTAGTGTGTAGAATTTAGCGGCCATTTAGCAGTGAGGTTGCAGATTGCAACCAACTGAATTCCCCTCCGTGTCCGAAGCAGTGAAAATGGCGACGTCTGTGGAGGAGAAGCTACGGTGGCTGCGAAACTCGCGAAAAACACGGAAGTCCCTCTCTAGAGCCAGTGTTTGGTTTGTCCGTTCTTGATTACTGTAGAAACATGGCGGTGCAACATGGCGGCGTCCGTGGAAGGAGCTCCAGCCCCCATGGAGATATAAACGGCTCTTTATTTACTTCTAAGGTAACCAAAACACAACGATTCTTATTTTAATGGGATTATACACTCATTAATACTAGTACTACAATGTATTTTGGTGTTGTGGGGTGGTGATAATGTCCATTTGAAGATACATTTGTCTGTGGAAACATTACATTCCACTTTTTAATATATATGCTTGAGGAAAAAAATAACCGAAAAAGTACAGATGTACAAAATAAAATTATGTGCAGGCTAGTTTGATTGTCTTCTTCGACAGCAGGTTTGACCACCGTAAAATAAAAATATGTCAGAAATTTCCTGTCCATGGGATATGAAATGAATATTTTGATTTGGTATTTGCAATTGAATATGAAATGAATGGGCACTGTTGCATCATTAAAGTGCTAAATAAAATGTTGCAATTTTTTAATTTGTAGGGTTAGGGTTGTATAGAATCATATAGAATATATAATATAAAAAAATGTATATGTTAACAATGGATATAATTATTATAAATTACTTAGCTGCAATCTTAGAAGTATTCACAGAAGTGCTAAACTAGGGTTTTGGTGCATTGATGTTACTGCTATCACTGGACTATCACTGGAGTAAACTAAGCTATTTGGGGTAACCCTAACCCATCTTTGCTCGGATCAAATTTAATCTCCAATCACTGGTCAGGTTCCATTGTCACAACAGTTGAATTGCTCCCCGTCTTCCGCCGCAGACTAAAGACCCATCTCTTCAGACTAAACCTGGACCCTACTTGCACTGACCTGTCTACCCCATGAGTATCTCTTTTCCCTTTATTGTCTAACGTTCTCTCCTATTTAAACAAATCCTGAACTAAGCGTCTAACTCTACTAGTGTTACTTATTTCTAGAGAATCTTTAGCTGACTGTGATATACAGTGGTTTGATACTGTGACAAAATGTATAGTACTTGTAAGTCGTTTTGGATAAAAGCGTGTGCTAAATGACAATGTAATGTAAAGGTGAGGGATGGACAAACGTTTCATTTGTCCAGACCATCATGTGGTTCTCTTGCTTAAAATGATCTGATCTGCATTTCAAATATTCCTCGTCTGTGTGATGTTTCTTGATGTCCAGATGTCTCTCCCTGACATCCCATCTGGTGTTCTTTTGATACCAAAAGGTCTTCAAAGGTCTACCAAAAGGTTCCTTGTGTCTTTGATAAGGACCAATTACTGGCGCAGCATTACTTATGGCTGTATGGTTAGATTTTTTTTTTACATCAGACCAACACCCAAACATCAGCGTTCATAAGGCCAGCAGGTAATAGAAAGAAAATAGGAAAGCTCTGAATGCTGTGTCACTTCCTTAACAGAGTTGATTGGTAGTCAATGGGTAGTAGTTTTCTGAACACAACCTGCCCTGGAGCAGGTTAGCTACTTACAGTATGCTGCAGGTACGTAGCTGTGGTGATCAAACCTCATGAAATGTAATCCATTGTCGAATCCCAGACAACCCACAGTTGAGCCTAAACTTACCTTGCTCACACCACCTTGTTTTGTACTATACCCCTCAATACAATGACAGCAAGAGTGCGACACACTGTACATCTAAATTATTACAAACAAATGGTCTCTGGGTCCTTTTTGGCATTTTAGTATCATGCTCTTTGACCCCATTCACAGTTGTGATGAGTCAATTAGGTGAGGGGCAGAGATGAGCCCTTACTCCACAAACCGTCAGTGGAGTGGGTAACAAAAAGTGAGTGAGACAAAGAAGAGGAAAGCGGGGCTTTCTTTTCCAAAAGTGGGTTTTCCCCAAAGATGGGGTCCAAGTCTTTATTTGGAGTGTGTGCTGTTACCAGCCCTCAGGGTTCGACTGTCTCGTTGTTCAACCTCCCAATCCTATTTCCCCTTAGCGGCACCCATTTCTGTCTCTCTGTTTATCTTTTTTCCTTCTCTCATCCATCAGACTCAGTCAGTGGACCAAATCACACTTGCGTGTGTGTAATTTGCTTCATACTATGTGCGTGATATGGGTTAGTGAGATGTTGTGTGATGGAATTCACTGCCTGATACATACAGTACAAGACGTAGAGATGGTTGTAGATCAGTTCTCTACTACAGTGTTTCCCAACCTTTTTTCTGCGACGGCATGCTTTTTACATTGGAATAATCCCACTATAATACCCCCATTTAGGGTATCTAGCACAAATGCTGGATACCCTAAATCACCACTGGATTCAAGACATGTGCGTACGAGCCAGATTTATTCTTTACCGTGTGCGTATATGCGTTAATGAATCTGAACCATTCTAAATTGAGGCGCGTGGCCGCAACTTCTAATCAGCATAAACCATGCCTTGATTTCTCCATATAAAGAACTTCCGCGGTTGATCTGGTGATTGAGTTGCTGCTCCATGTTATTTCATGTATAATAACATTTACTTAGAACTTGTGTATACACATGGTTTTATTATTGTTAAATTATTTATTATAATTTATTCCAAACTGTATGATGATGTGGGACGATGTGAAGTCATGGTAAAATAAAAGCAGTGTTGGAAATGCAGGACACATCAAAAATATCTATATTTAGCTTTTTGAAGAGGTGGCCGTATACGCCCTGCGGTCCACTTGAAACAGGCCTCCGACATTGTTTTATTTTGGGATCCACCAGTTGAGAACCACTGTTATAGATTTTAGGAATGGCTTCTTGGACAGTACTGTGGAGTGACTCAAGCTCCTGTATACCATAAGTAGATTTAAATGGGTGGAGAATATCAACCTGGAAAATGTAGTTTATACGTGGACGTGGATGTGTGAACTGAAACTTGGCGAATGGATACGCTGTTAGGCAGCACTCCTTCATGGATGATTTGCTCAAGAGATGTGGGTGGGCATTATTGTTTGAACATTCTGTGACCAAAAGCATTGATTTCTGATGTTGTCAGCAGTTTGCTGTTTGGTATTATTTATAGTATCAGTACAGTGTGTAGCAGTGTGTATATCTACGCAGTGTGCATATTGTAGAACATAAACATCTATGTTGATTGGGTTATTCCTGCAAATAAAGTCAATCAAAGTAGGTAAGTTGTTCTTAGGTCTTGTTCTTAGGTCTCAGTAAGTAAGTTGTACATTTATACATTATACAGAATTTCATACAGGAATATGGCCACAAAAGAAAACACCACAGTCAAAATACAACATTAATTGCCTTCACATCTATGAACAAGCAGCGATTGACTGAATGAGAGAAATATAACTCAGAAGAGAGACAGAAAATGTTATACATTTATGTACCAGGAAGTTGTGCTTTTACTTTATGGTAACTCCTTGACTGACCTCCTGACCACCTTTGACAATTCACTTCCCCCTGTCCTAGTTATTCACCACACATCCATGCTAAATGTTGGCCCAAAGCATTTGCATTCTCATTCTCATTCCATTCAAGGTGGTTAACCAGGTGGTTTGTCTGAACTTAGTCATTTCCAGCAAAGGCCCAGTCCCCCTGCCAACAGTCTGCCAGCTGTAGTTACGGCTTATTTCTGGGGATGTCTCTGAAGCATTTTTATTGGCATTCTTCAAGTCACACAGTCACACAATATGGCAGTCAAACTGCAGTGATGGGAGGCCTATCGCCAGGGAATTAACTGCCAATGTGTGACCTTTGTGTTGACCTTGATGGCAAAATGAGTCACCATATAAAAATACAGCTGGACTAGGCTGGACGACATTTCTGTCTACAGACTATAGAGCAGGATGAAGAAGCAGATGAAGCTGACACATGCAAACTGCAATATTGACAATTTCCCGTGCCCCCGAGGCAAAGTAGTTAACGGTAGGAGGAAAGCACCACACCCTGAGTATAAACAGTTTTCTTCCGTTGACATTTTTCAGTAGATATGCAGATAGGGCTTTATTGCCTATTGTATTGCCCGTCAAAGCCAACAAGCTCTACGCTCTAGGTAAGGAAAATGGCCAGCCAATCAGTACCTTTTAAATGGGCAATTGTCATTGTCATTTGTTGCATTTCTGAGCTATTTAATGTTTTTCTACGGTGCTCCATGCTGTGATAGAGTAATTCGACAACAACCTGTCGACCAAGTCAGCCATCCGCCGCCTCAAAACCTTTGTTTGAGTGCACACTTTCGCACTCCATTTATGATGCTAGCTGATAGTGTTGGTCAGAAACAGCTTTGTTTATCACCAGTCGCCATGTCAATCCTAACGCGTCCATGTCAATCCTAACGCGTGAAAACTTTAGGGGGAAAGCAGGAAGTGAAATTGGCCGGAGTTGACTGCCAAGATCAATTATTGTAGTCTACAGGTGAATTATTGTAGTCTCTCTCTCTCTCTCTCTCTCTCTCTCTCTCTCAATGGTGGCACAGCAGGCACAACAGCCCATTTGAAAAGGAGATTTGTAGTTACTGAGCCACAACTTTGCAAGCTTGATTTTTTTGTAAAGTCATAACATGAGTCAGGTAATAAAATAGTAATTTTTAAAGATCAAATGTAGGCCGCCAATAGGCACATGATCAAAATAAGCTGCTTGTGTGAGCAGATGTTAGCCATTTTTTATCACCATTTAAAGGACCGTTCACATTGGACTTTTGATGTCTACTACTATCCCCCCTAATTTAATAAGATGTATGCTATGACACAGCGTAAGATTTCATTGCGATGTTGTGATGTATATAGAAAATGGATAAAAACTGATAGAATTCAGGGATGCAAAAGACTGATGCAAAAGACAAACACACCATTGACATGTTTTTTTGTCAATGGAAAGGCCATTGATGACAAAAAAAAAATCACGAGCTACCTAAAAATGTTTGGGTGTTTAGCTTTTGGTCCAACTTTTAAACATCCACTAAACTAGATGGTTGTCATAGGCAAACAAAGAAACAACAGGAAAGTTGACAAAGACTTTTGAAAACAAACGGAGGAGACGGTGGTGGGTTTTTTTTGTTGGAGGGGGAAGGAGGTGAGGAGTGAGGGTAGAGAGAGAAAGAGGAATACTTCTGGATGGAGGGAGGAGCTCACCGATAGACAGAGGAAAGGAAAGACACAGGACTGTGAAGGAGACACAGGGAGGGATGGAAGACTTAACGACATGGGGGCAGAGAGAAAGAAAGAAATGGGAAAAGAGGTGGAGGGTGAGAATAAAAGCACAGAGAGAGAAAGAAGTCAAAGCCCTCCCTGACGCCAGCGCTGAAGGGGGGGGGATTGAATGGCCGGAGAGGAGGGAGGGAGGATTAGGGCCACAATGTGAGCCATCCCCACAGAGG
>OMKR01045075.1:0-12760 GCA_900302355.1 Cyttopsis rosea | reverse complement strand
GACCAACACCAAGACCAGCACCACTTGCCACAAATGTTAAAAATACATACAAGGCACACACCCCAACATTCACATACTGCCCATCATGCATGAACACATGATGAACACACACACACACACACACACACACACACACACACACACACACACACAATTAAAACTGGACAATAGAATATCCTGACAGGAGGTGGTGGCTTGCCAGGATATAAGCATTAACCAGCCGGTACATTACTTTCTATCACTATCAACAATCCTCTGTGGATACTTCAACCGCTGTTGCTCGGGTCAAATCAGCTTTATTGAGCAGATATTGACAAGGCGACGAGGAGGCAAGAGAGGGATTCAAAGGCAAAGCCAGTGGGGGCCTGTTGCTCTGGAGGAATGGGAGGTGAGAGGTGAGAAAGAGGAGGACAGGGAATTAAGTGAAGAGACAGAAAGGCTGAAATGATGAAAGGCAGACAAAGATACAGACTGGACTAGATACAGAGTCATGGTCATAACATGCGTTTCTTTTTTATGTTGCGCTCTGCTGGTTAATGCTCTGTTTGCCAAGTTCATTTTGGATGACATTGTTCAGAGATGTAATTGAAAGAGGTACTGCACTTAATTTCTCAACTACTAAGCTGATAATTTACTATATCCATCTAAAAAATTTTATCAGGCTCAAACTGTTCTCCATTTCCCCAAAGAAAGAAATACAAAGCCCACAACATGACTTGTACAAATATCACTTAAAGTGCAACTTTGCAAAACTCAATTCAATGCATTAAGATAACAACAATCAAACAAAGTGCTTTATCGTGTTGAAATTTCCAACGACTCCGCCGCCCCTCGACAAGCCCATGTTGCGTATATTACATTCCGCCGTGTTGCTTTTGCACTCCGTGTTCAAATAATTCCACACCGCAGACACTCGACGCTCACTCGATGTCACTCACCACGTGACCCCTCTTTACGATGCATCGCGCTGTGTCGCTGTTACTTTACGACATGTCGTGAATGAGCTGTGGATGCAATGCAGCAGCTGCAAGCGTGACATGCACGTTTCACTGTGGCGTTTCGGGGGGATATTCATCAGACGATGATATATTACAACATATATTATGTTACTGATACAGACATTGAATATCGGATCGGTACATCCCTATTAATTATGTATTTCCTGCTATAAAAATGTTTTATTGTAGGAAGGGTTTTTCTGGGAGTTTTTCCTGGTCCGGTTGGGGTTGATTTCTATGTGAAATGTGGGTTTGTGAAGCCCTTTGAGACTGTATTGTGATTATGGGCTGTATAAACAAACTTGACTTGACTTCAAGTTTGAATCTATTTTAATTGTGAATTAAATACAATTCCTGTTTAACTAACATTAAATTCAACGTACTATTTGAACAAGATAGATAGAACATGTTAGATTATCTCCCTCGCAGCACAATTTGACACCACCCAAGGCAAGTGTTTCGCCATGCTGGGTTAAGATGCCTCATTAGACTACTGCTACTGCACTGCTACACAGCTCAGGAGGTTAGCAGAGCTTAAAAGAGGCCAAAAATCACAAAATCACGTCTCGCTAACAACTACATTTTTAACAATATTATCAAACGACACTCACAAAATCAGGTGAGATCTAAAATCAGAAATTTATGGTGGTTGGTTTCCGCAGTTTCATCGAATACCACCAATAGCTGGAACTGATCTGAGAACGGAGCGATATGACGTAGTAGATTGTGATCGTTTCAAAAGTCATGATGTAAACCCCAATCGATGGATTTCTTAAGCACCAGTCCCTACAAGTTAATAAGAGTTGAATTTACATGGGGCGCATTCTACGATGCACTCCAAAACCCATCCCGACATTCCTGAAGAGCCCGAACAGGCATTTTAATATTTTTCAAAAAAGGAGGAAGCAACTGAAACTTCCAGGGGTTCACTCAATAGCAGCAAAAATGTTGGCGTTTAGCAAGGTTGGGCACAAAGTAAAATCATGCCGTGTGACCATCACAACCACCGAGTGATGTTCTCATCTCCCTAATATGCTCTTCGCAAAGAATAGGCTACCTAGCAATCTGTGTAGCGTACATTTAAATAGGTACTGAATGTACCTGTCGTTCCCGTCACCCATTTCCACAACTAATTATTTGACAGATATCACTTTTAAATCTCGTGTGATGTGACGGGTCCACCATTTGTCACTATGTGCGATTACTGACTTTACCACTTTCACACTGCGGTTGCAAAAATCTGGATCTTTCAACTCTTCCCCGTGCTGGCGAATAGGTGCTATGTATGCTGGGCATTCCATTTTGTCCAGCCCCCCGGAGACCCTGAACAGGAAAAAGCTGCCTTCAGCAGTACATACATGTAGGGTCACCAGGCGTCCCGCTTTACGTTTTTTTTTTAATCCCTTTTCCTGCGTCTCACATATTGAGACAACGTCCCGCATTTTGAAGGCTTTTTATTTTCCTTTTCAAAAGTCAAACCACTGCAGGACAGAAGCTTTTCTAAAACCTTAAGTCTTTGCTACGCCCACTGGGGAAAGTCACGAACCATTGTTGAAAGGCGGAATATGATGGCAGCAACTACCAAAAAGAGAAGGAAATGCAGCTATAACCAAGAGTGGGAAAATACTTTGAATTGGGTGAAGCCAGTGGAAGGCGATTCTCGATTGCCTTTGAGTTGTGGGAATACGACCTGAAGCAACACAGTACATGCCAGTCTCAAAAATGTGGCTCTAAAAGAGATGCACCGATCTATGGATTCATTTTTACTGAAACCCAAATATGAACGCCAGACAGATAAAATAACTGCAGCTGAAATAACTAGCGTTTCCCTCCCATACATACAGGTCCTTTTTCCAGACTCTGAGATTGCAGAAAAAAAGTGGCCGTGTGGTCGTACGAAAGCAGCGTCCATAGTTAGAGATGTGCTTGCACTTTTCTCTGTGAAGACTTGTTTGAGAGAATTAAAAACACCAATGGTTCAACGCCGAAGTGACAAAAATGCACACATGCCGTTGTTTCTGGTGCTTCCAATCATGGCACTACAAAACTCACATGACATCAACCATTGTTTTTATTGAGGTTTTTTTTCAGTCGACCAATCACAACGTAGAAAAGGCTGGTGGTTTGCCACGACCACAACAACACAAGACAGAGAGAATCGATAAATTGCCCGTTGAAAGGCTCCTCAACGCCATGGTTAACTGTTGTTTTAAAACAATAATACTTGCAGCTAGCTAACCAACCGGTAGTCCAATGCACAAGGTACATTGACAGGGTACGAATCTTCAATATGCATTTCACAAAAGACAATAGACATATTCCTCCGTGCTTTGCAGCTGATTTGGCCTGGCAGAGATTTGTATTGAAACTGACCTACACAGTTTGCGGTCAAAGCAAATAAATGCGTTGCTGTTGTTGGTTGACCAGCAAGTTCTACGGTAGTACAGACAGAGATGGCTGTGGAGACACGAAGAAGATAGAGGACAAGCGATGGGTGAGAGAACATAGTGAGGAAATACAAAAGGCTGCAGGGTAAAAACCTGTCTTCCACTGGCTCCTAATTGAGACGCTAATCGAGGCAGAAAAGTTGTGTGTGCGCGTGTCACTGTTTGTGTGGGTGTTGGTTGAGAAGAGGGCTAGACACTGCGATAGGAAGAGGAGAATAAAACAGAACGGGGGGGAAGGTCACAGAGTAGAAGGGGAGGGAGAAAGAGAGACAGGAAAATGAAGAGAGAGAGGCCACCAAAGCCAGGCAGCGATGGGAGAATCTACAGAGACAGACGGACAGATTGACTGATGGAGACAAGGCCTAACAGTTAGAACACCGAGACAGAGATGCAAAGAAAAGGTGTGTAACATGTCTTGTCGGTGTGGGGTAAGAGATGCACCAGGAGGCAGGAGGAACAGAAAGCCAGTCCTTGCTGGGTGTTTGTTTTATAAAGCACAGACCTGGTCTTTTCAGACCAACCGAAAAGTACAATCGTGGGCACATGCTGCCGTTGCCACGCTCGGGAATGGAATGGAGCCCAGCCTCGCTGTCAGGAGAGAGCGAGAGGTGAAACGACAGCAGCTTTTAAATGCTAATTACCCCAATCTCCTGCAGCTGCGTCCCCTTTTCAGTTGCCAGTGCTGGCTCTCTCCACCTGCAGATGCCGTCAAAACCACTCCCCATTTATTAATGGCTGTTTTCAAGCAGGCAAATATTTCATTTTTTTCAGATCTGATCTTATGGACTGTCTGTCTGTACTGTTACTGGAAAGTTTCACATTGCATTTGTGTGTTCAGGCTGTGTATTCATTTTGCCCTAATATGGACATAGACGTGGGTCATGGCGACTAGCATCAAGTTAGCGGTATGGATATTTCAGGCTTTTGTTGATTGTTGTTGGCACAGCATCAGCGATTGGTCGGTGTCGCGTTGTCCCCTGCTGCTGTCCTCACCAGCGTCACCAAGGAAGCACGAGAAAAGCAATAACTGGTCGCTCCATGCCCCCTCGTCTTGACAATCAACAACACATGGCGATCAAACTCCCGCTGTCTGTAATTGGTCCAAATATTACATGGCTGTGGGGGAGGGGAGGTTGTTCTCTAACCGTATTGTTGCATAAAACTGAATGAAATAACATTGAGACATAATTTAGTAATAACATTGTAATAATGTATACCTACTCATCCATTGCTATCCATGTCCATATTATTGTATACATATGTATTCATCCTGTACAGTATATCCTTAATTTTATATTGTATACCCATAGCCCATAGATATTTTTCATATTTTGTACATTGTGTATATTTTGGTATATTCGGCTACTATCAAATTAATCAAATTCCTTGTATATGAAAATGTACTTGGCCGAATTGTGATTGTGATTGAACATACTGACCTCGGTGTTTGGGGAAACGGTTGTTGGGCGACACTGGAGGTCCTCATTATTCTCAGGTCAAGTTTTGCCGCGTTGAGTCGCAAAGCGCCAAGACATCATTAGACACCCAAGGTCTGTGCCAAGGTTTTCTGATCAGTCACAAATAGCTTTTTCGGCAGTTTGGACACCTAACGACAGTGGATGGAAAGCGTGTTCCCCTACAACCTTTCCTATGTAGTTATATAATGGGGACTTTTAGACCCATTTTAGACCTATGGTTTTATTAGTATACAACATGATGTAACTGTACTATGGTTTATGGTATGACATGATTTCCCGGGAAAGGTGTCCCTTCCTTTGTCAGGAGAAGAGGACATTGCCACAGAAACCTGGAGATTGGGTTGCAAATTGAAGTACAGCCACCTATGAAGTATGCTAAACTCTTCATTTCAATAATGGGCACCTGTTTTTATTCATTTCCCCCCTCAGGCTTACCGACAAAGTCTGTTCAAAGTATTTTCTGAACGGAGTAATCCCATCATATTAGCACCATATTAAACTGTGGCGAAGCCTTCTCTCTCTAACAGTACAAAGCGAGTTTAAAAAACCAAAACCCGTTAAGAATTGTTTTGGCACAGGGTGGCTAAGAATGAAACAATTGGGAAACACTTGCACAAGCGAAAGCAGGTGCACAGACAGACTCGCCATTTTTAACTAAAGAAATCAGAGCCGGAAATCACATGTAGTGGCAGATTGGGGAGGTAATTCACAGTATTTCAGCAATATTTAGCAAACTTTCACTCTATCCTCTCCGCTATTATCCAAATCATCTTACCTTTGGTGCGATCATATTTTTAGCTGTTAGCTAACTTCTCTAGTCACGAAAGCCCTCGCTCCGTGCATGAGCCATTTGGTTGATTCTGATCCGTACTCTACCCTACTCTAACCAGAGTCAAGTCTGAGACGGACGCTTGTCGAGTCCGAGTCAAGTCCAACACTTTAGGTTTCTGGTGAATTCAAGACCGCCAGAGAAGGTCCAATCCAATTCTGTGTGACTGCGTGTGTACTTTTGGCCAGTTTATTTTTCGTGTGCATTTGTGTTTGTTCTCAAAGCCACAGTGGTCACCTTAAATGTGGGGAGGACTGGTAAAATAAGAAAAACCTGTGAGCAGAACCGGATAAAATAGAATACAATTGAATGGAGCTAGAATAGATTAGAAATTTAGAGAATTTCGAGGTTGTCTTGGCATGAGGGGGGTCCAACAACACTTGCCAAAGGAACGCTGCATGTGACTGCTAAAGAATGTGTGGTGTGTGTGTGTGTGTGTGTGTGTGTGTGTGTGTGTGTGTGTGTGTTTGTGTGTGTGTGTGTGTGTGTTTGGGGTGAACGGGGGCAGACTGAGCTGGAAAAAGCAGGAGGAAGGAGAAGAGTAGGGTGGGAAGGGTAGCGGTGGGAGGTAGTAACAACCCCCCCCCGCCCAAATCCTCCTTATTCTGTATTTCCATGGCAACGGGACCTGCTGGGTTTGCAGCACAGAGCAGAAACAGTTTCAGCAGGAACAGGGGGAGGTGTAGAGAGAGAAGGAGAGAGGAAGAACACATATACAGTATATACACATTCACTGAATATTTACTGAATGTACTGTATACAGTATATACACATATATACAGTACACACACACACACACACACACACACACACACATATATATATAAGCTAAAGAGAGCAAAGAATGCAGCACACTGTGACAGCAAGTGACAATATGAGAGAGTGGGTGACAGGAATATAAAGGTTTCCAATACTTTCACTTGTTAATTCATGCCTTGGTACCGTTCCTTGAGCAGTAATTACATTATTTGTTTGTTTTATCATCTCAATATGTATTCTATCTTCAGTAAGGCATTTTCCCTTGTTTATTTTAGTCATTCATTCATTCATTCATTCAGATTTCTTCTAATTTGAAATAATTGTATTCTTATACATTGTTTGCCTTTTTAGATACTTCGGCAATATTGTTCTTGTGACTTTCATGCCAATAAAGCACTTGAGAGAAAGAGGGAGAAAAAGAGTGGGAGACAGAGCGGCATGATGTATCATTTCTTTTTATCGTCATCACAATAAATACACACACAAATCATCCAACCAGACGTCACCATTCCGACATGTGACTGAACGGAAAGCGGAGATGCCAGAGATGCACGCAAGGTGGGTGTGGAAAGTCCAAACACACAGAGGACGTTGTCCTAAAAGAGGGAAGTACGTCTGTGGTGTGGAGATGAAATCACAAAACTGTGCAATCCCCGAGTGGCGTTTGACACAAGCCAGCAACATTACACGTCCTCAAATTTACCCTGAGAAAGATTTCTCAGGGAGATAAGGAGTTTCTATTAAGAGCCAATGGCCATAGTTAAAATGCTGTTCCTTCTGCCATTGGAATATGCAACACATTCATCAACACACACTGCAGATTTTTTTTTCCATATACAGTAGTGCAACTCGAGAACGCAACTCAAATGCTTGACTTTGTAGGGGTGTGTGTCGGTACAGTATGTGTGTGTCCATGTGGTGTGGTCGCTTTCAAAGGGACTTGGAAGAAAGAACGCTCAAGCACTTGTTAACAAAGTCCCTTTAATAGAAGTCAGTCCACTGGGGTGTGATCTTGGCAAGGCTCCCGGGGTGTTTGTGGTCAACGAGACCAGGGTCTACACCTCAAATTCTTTCATATGTGTTTACCACTATATATATACTGTATATATATGAGTATTAAATATAAGTATTTTTATAAATTTGCAAAAAATTCTAACAACCTGTTTTCACTTGTAGTGTGTAGGGTAGAGTGTGTAGATTGATTATATTTTAGAGCAAGGCAGAAGAAAATGTGGGAAAAGATCATTTACAGGAATTTGCAGAAGACCCACACTCTTTCCACCCACACAGGTGATGAAGGGATGGAGCAGAAAGACACCCTCTTACCTTCTGGTACTCTTCTTTGGAGGCCAGGGCCTGCTCCAGCTGCTCCTTGGAGTAGGTGTAGATGGTTGAGCGGTAGCTTGTCCCAACGTCATTTCCCTGACGCATCCCTGGCCAAAGGACACACATGCACACAGGGTCTAAAAACCCTGCAACCAAATCAGGTACGCAATGCAACGGCGACATGATTCCCTCAAATACACATGATCGCGTTACAAACACTCCTCTAAGAATGTGGAGAACGTTCCCATCTTGGTCTACTTACACGAACATATTGGGATAACCACCACCTGACTTGGTTAAAAACCTCATGAGGACTCCACAAAACGTCCATTTGGCATATTAGCGAACAGTCAGGGGGTTCCATGAGGGAGGAGGAGTTTGATTTAACTAACAACCAATAGCAGAAGGCAGACAGTGATATGAGAGACATCATTCTCATGGGGTTAACAACAACGGAAATAGGTTTTGCCTTACTGAGTCTGCCTCTCAACCCCACCAGTGTTGGGAAAACGGCATCCACTTAAAATCAAAATAAGAGGGAAAAACAAAATGAAGTCCAAAGAGATCCCGAATAATAGAGTTAGTTAATGGAGGAAAAATGCCCGGCGTTAAAGTACTTACAGCAAACATCAAAGAGGCCCCAAAGAATAAAGAAAAAAAAGAAATGATGCTTTCTGGAATAATTTCATCTTTCACACAAACTTCTTCATCCTTCCCAATGTCCTCTCTCAAATGCACAGTAAATGTGTCTTGCTAACAATCCTGCTCTCAACAGGCCTCCGATTTACACTTACCTGGGCTTGGGGGCAATGTCGTGTGTGTACACAAAATACAGATTGTCCAAAATAAGGGTTTAAAAAAAGCAATTCCAAGGAAATTTTGGCTTGAGCATTTTTTTTCTAAATTACACACAGATCCAGTGGTTACCGTGCCACTTCTAGTCTGCTATAATTCGATTTTGTGTCAATCGTTCCGTTCAACTATGGACCTTTTTTTTTCCGGCACCTCGGATCATAAAACCGAGCTCTTTGCCCCCTTTTTTTCCCCCCGCAGGCTCCTTAAGTGCACCTTAAGTGCCACGGACGTCTTCCTCCAGAAGATGCATGTTGTGAGCCGTAATTGTCGTCTGAAAAACTCGTCAATTTGTCAATTCGAAATGACACGACTTGCGGTTGGTAAGTGTTTGGGACGCCCTCATTACCTGGCTAGAGACTTTTTCCAGTGCTGGAGATGTAAATGTCATTCTCTTGCACACTAGTGTCCGCACTACTACAGCCCTGGGATGACGTATGGGGACCAAGCATTACCTTGGGTCGGGTCGTGGCTTTCCCAGAACACCTTCAGCAGTTGAGCGAAACTGATCTTGGCCGGGTGGAAGACGACTCTCACCACCTCAGCGTGACCCGTTCTACCTGTGGAGGAAGAGACCGGTGGTTCCAGTTAGTAAGTTACAGCCAAAACGCCTGTAATGAGTGGGACAGGATTGATCGTTCGGTGTGCACAATATGTCTCTATGAAAAGGACGTATGGGAAGGTTCTATATCATGGAGCTTTTAAACCAATGAGAAGTGTGAGCTCCGGTAGATCCATTTTAAAAAGGTTTTGTGGTCCAGACTCGGAACCAGAGGAGTCTGGGCCTGTGCCATCAAGGCCCCCTGGACTTTGGAACGACCTGGCCGGAGGAGATCCCTGAGCTAGTTCTCTGAGCCAGTTCCCTGTTCTCTTTGAAAACTTTTCTTCAAATGCAGTATTTTAGATTTGCTTTTATCTTTTACCAGGAAGTGCAATAATGGAAGTTCTCCTATTGTATTTTATATATACTGTATATGTTTGTTTGCTATGCTGTCTTTCTTTTTATTATTTCTATCTGCTTCTGGTGTTACAGTCTGATTTTGAACGGTGCTATATATATAAAAAAAAAAAAGAATTATTAGGATTTTTGTTATTATATGCCATGTGAATGCAATTGAGAGTTTGAGAGGTCATAAAGCAAGTGAGTGTATCATGTGAGAGGACATGCATTATGTTTGTCATGCAGATGTCAAATTAATTATTTATTCTACTTACAGTATGCTTATGAACCTTTGTGTTTCCTGATTCTTATAATTATGATTAGAGTGTCCTTTTTGCCTCTCGCTGACTCGTGTACACTATGGCACTTTACTTTCCTGGGGCCCGTCCACTAGAGGGGGCCCATCTAGCCAGTTTAAGACAATTGTAATAATAACCTTAGGGTAAACAAATGTATTTTAAACCAAATGGCTGCTCACCACTTACTAAAACCACAAAACAAAGCCGTTACATATTTTACGAGAAGCGGCTCAGGCATGCTGATTCGGCTGAAGCACTTTCGCAAAGACAAGGAGGATGTTGGTCTACGATGCGGAGATGAAGCAATTACGTTGGAGACGACACTTTCTACATCCAAGCAAGTGTTGTAAGGGTAGCAGATCATATCTTTGTTATGTGTGTGTGTGTGTGTGTGTGTGTGTGTGTGTGTGTGTGTGTTGAGCGCTATCTAGACCCCGATACATACACATTCAGTGGACTTTCATTTCAGGGCCCAGTCATTACTTCCTGCATTAATCACTATTCCGAGAGGCAACAATGATAGATTGTTTAATTCAACTGCTCAATCTGTTACAGCAAAAGAATTCAACCTACGTACTTACATATACCTACGTACATATCTGCGGAACGACGCTACCCTGCAGGAGATTCTTCCAATTGTTTTGCCAATTCATTGATATAGATGTTGAAGAGGGTTGGAGAGACGGAGATGCCCTGGGTCACTCTTGGGTAAAATTTGTAGTTTGTTTATTTCCAATTGTAATTGAACATTTAGTGTTTGACTACATAGATTAGATTAAATCGCATGATTTCCCTCCAACACCAATTTCTAATAATTTATAAAATACACCTTCGTGCCAAATCGAGTGGAATGCGTTTTTTGAAGTCTAGGAAGCAGGCAAATATTTTGCTTCTATTTTGGTTTAAGTGCTTGTCAATCAAGGTGCGGAGGGTGAAGATATAGTCTGATGCACCGTAGTTTGGTAAGAATCCAATTTGTGCTTTGCTTAAGACCTTGTGCTCGGTAAGGAAGCCGACAAGCCTGGAATTCAAGGTGCTACAGAAAAGCCGTCCCCAGATTCCTGCTCACACAGACGCCTCGTTAGTTATCGGGCAGAGTTTGTCTCCGCTCTTGAATCTTGGGGTGATGATGTGATGATGAGTCCCGGGCTCCATATCCATTTTGGATTGGGAGACCTGTATGCATTCCAATTGTCCCCGGATCAATGTGAGTCGATTGATTTTGTGTAAACGTTTCTTTCTCCATCCTCAGTGTGTTCTCGCTTTAATGCATCGCAATAACTAAGGCGCAAGTCCTGCTTTTCTTATTCAATATTTTTTGGAGGTTTTCCCTCATTGTTTTGGCATTCTGAATCAAACCATTTTTGTTGACGTTTTTGGTGTTTTTTGATTTTGAGGGCATTAAATTCAATATACAGTAGATGCCAATTCATCAAATATTTCATTAATATTTTCTACCGCAACATTTACACCTTCTCTATTGTGATCGTAAGTTTGAAGAAGGTGATTGTTTGAATTTGAGTGATTGAATTTTGGGTTTTCTAATTGCTTTCTGATATCCTGCTGTGCTGTTTTGGGCCTTTATGGTTTGTTGCTATTGTACAGCTTACTGCCTGGCATTGCTTGTGTGGTCGTGGTCTCTGTCCTTTTGAGATACACCGTCATTTGGCTGTGATCTGACAGAGGTGTTGGTGGTTTGACAGTATGTGCTCTGAAAGAGAATGGGTTTAAGTCTGTGATTGCAAAGTCAACACTGCTACAGCCAAGAGATGAAATACAGGTGTACTGTCCCAGAGAGTCCTCTCTTCCATTGACGATGTACAGAGCCAGGCTTTGGCAGAGCTCGAGCAGCTGTTTCCCATTTCTGTTCCACCCGGTTGTCAAAGTTTCTTCTTGGGTGATTAACCATGTATTGAGGGTAGGTGTGACCAAAGATGTGGTCACTTGTAAAGTCAGGCAGGTTGCCTGTTCTGGCATTTAAGTCTCCACAAAACAGCACCTTTCCCTGGACCTTTCTGTCTGTCTCTGTCACTGTCTCTCTCTAGACCTCTCTCTCTCTCTGTTTCTCTCTCCCTCCCTCTCTCTCTAGCTCTCTCGTTCACTTATTACTTTTTTTAATATCGGGCATTATGGATTCCTATGGCACATATTGGCATACAGAGGCGCTGCTTACGCAGAGGGTCGATATTAAATTAATACCTGGACAGCCCCCCCACATCCACCCCCCGGCGGCGTGATGAATTCAGCTCGGATGAGTCGATGGCAAAAAACATGGAGGGGGTGTTGGTGAGCGCTGGCGCAGAGAATTAACACAGTTGAGAGCATACGGACAGGTTGGTACATTCTCTGTGAATGTGAATTCTCTTTTTCACATACATATATACAGTGGTGTGAAAAAGTGTTTTCTTATTTTTTTGCATGTTTGTCACACTTAAATGTTTCAGATCATCAAACAAATTTAAATATTAGTCAAAGACAACACAAGTAAACACAAAATGCAGTTTTTAAATGAAGGTTTTTATTATTAAGGGAGAAAAAAAATCCAAACCTACATGGCCCTGTGTGAAAAAGTGTTTGCCCCCCCTTTTAAAACATAACTTAACTGTGGTTTATCACACCTGAGTTCAATTTCTCTAGCCACACCCAGGCCTGATTACTGCCACACCTGTTCTCAATCAAGAAATCACTTAAATAGGACCTGCCTGACAAAGTGAAGTAGACCAAAAGATCCTCAAAAGCTAGACATCATGCTGAGATCCAAAGAACTTCAGGAACAAATGAGAAAGAAAGTAATTGAGATCTATCAGTCTGGAAAAGGTTATAAAGCCATTT
>OMKR01045074.1:19374-39349 GCA_900302355.1 Cyttopsis rosea | reverse complement strand
CCGATATGGTATAGCGCTCTGTCCGTCCGTCGCGCGCGCCTGCTTTGAGATTGCGACACGTGCAGATAATGAGATGCATCGGGCAATAACGGGATCAATTTATATAAGGAAATAAAATGAATGAAAGGAAATAAAGAGCACTTATCAGATGACACTTATAAAAACTATTATCATAACCATGAATTCTGATGTTTCAGATATAAGAAAATACAAGATAAATGGAGATACTACTTTATTACAGCTTTATATGTGAAGCAAGTAAGTACCGAGGTGTGATTACCTATATAAACTAGTTCACAACATATATAAAACAATATAACAAATAAAGTAATCGACAGCTCAGTACATATACAGTGAAGATTTACGATGCAATTTAAAAAAATATAAATATAAATAAATAAATAAAGCAATGTAGCATAATGGTAATGAAGTAATCATAATGACAGCAGCAATCACATATGATTAATAAGAGGTCCGTATCAATAGGCACAGGCAGCACCTACAGGGGATATAGCTTAGTGATCTGCATTGTTTCGCATTGGATAATAATTAGACATCGTTGATGGGCAGACAAAAGCCAGCTACACAAAGGCCTGTCTGACATCAATACAGGCCGTTAAGTTCCCCACTGTGACATCAGCCACTGTGACGGGGCCATTTTCAAAACAAGCTGCATCCCCAGAATTAATGTAGAGAACCGTCTTTATCATTGTGGATTTAGATGGTTAATGACATTTCGCGAAAGGCATTTTATTGACCTTTGCTGGCGTTCTCGATACGTCATGGTATTACAATCAGGAGAGACGAGGTGAGGAAAATATATTTATTGACGTGGTTTTCCAATAGGACTCCATAAAGCTGAAATGAACATATGAGCATATGAACGGAGGAGGGATCTCGGAGGCCGCTGGAGAGATCCCCCCCCCATGGAGTCCTGACGTTGGTGGTGATGGGAGACTACGGCGTGGCTGCCGTCCTGGGGAGTCCGGCGAGGTTGCTACCGGGCGGAGGTGGGAGAGCCTTTTGCGTGGCATCTGAAACGCCACAGAGAGAGAGAGAGAGAGGAGCGAGCAAGCGGCTGAACGTATACTGACGGGGAGCACGGCGATTGGCTCCGATTGGATGGCTGCCTGCCGGGGCCGATGAATGATACCTGCTGACGATTCGGTAGTCTTCCTGACTGAATTTGCGATAAATATCCATTTGTCATATCTGATTAGACTGCTGGTGTTTACATGCAACCCTGAGATGTATCATTTTAAAACGCTATCCAAAATCAGTATCATTTAATTAGATGGGTTGATTTTTAAATGTTAAACCGTGAAATAAAAGGTTCAGGAAAAGACAAACCTCAGGCTCATGGGAGAATATATTTATTTTTGATAAAAACCAAGACTTTGGGCTACTCATTACATGTTTTGACACAACATTCACTCAAACCTGCAAAGAAAATGAAAAATCACATGATGCATGACAAAAATAAATTGGAAAGTAAAAATATCTTAAATGGATCACATCTCATTTTTGAATATACATTCATATCATTTTTTTTTCACAGGTTTGCACTTGTGGTGTTTGTTTTGTAGTAAAAAATAACATACGTATATAAATCAAGTAAACTATAACAGCATTGATTTCAATGTATATCTTGCACTAGTGCTTCATAGGCTACTCAAGTTTTACTTCAGAATTGCATTTTTTCTTTATGCATATGAAGCACCCACTGCAGTCACCAGTGGATTGCAAATGACACTAAATTCCAAGGACATTGTATCTGATGATCCTCAAATTCCAACTGAAACCTTAATTGTGTGTGCGATGGCTTCTAACTAAGCATACTTTTGTAAAAACGGTCAAGGTCAGTTCAATGCAAAGATATGATTACGAAAGATTCAGTGGAACCTTCAACAGTCCATTTAAAAACTAATTGGTGTAGTATATGACAGCGAATGCAAAGTCCAACCTTGGAGGCTTCAAACACAGTTAAAGGTAATCATGAGCAGAAAAAAACAGACTAAGGATAAAATTATTTAATGCTGGTGTGTCACTGCATAGATGTGCATCTTGACCTTATCTGCTGAAGCTGGTAGTTCATTGTCAGCAGGCCTTAATTAATTAATTTTTTAAACATTGCACTTCACTGAGAGTAGCCTGGGGCTATGGAACTCTCAAATGAGAACAGCCCCTTAGAGAGGAAAAGCTAGAAGTATGCTATACAACCTGCTGATTACATAACCCAAAAAAGCAACATTACACGTAACTATGACAACCAATCTGCATTTACAGTTATTTGTGAAAATCATTTTCTATCAGAAATTTGTTCTGTGGTTCATTGATACAAAGATTAATTTGGCAGAATCTACAGCAGAGAGCAAGAGAGATGAAGGACATCTCACTTGTTCAATTCAAACAGGCTATTTGCCACCTCAGTTGGCCTTGTGCATGAGGGCGTATCGGATTAAAATTGAAACAAATGCATCTAAAACTAAGGTTCCAGCCTCAGGGCTGCATAAGGTGCCTGCAGCTGTGTGCAGCGTTAATGTCAGAGGTACCAGTGGTGGGGCTCATCTATATTAAAAGAGTTGATATGTATAAACGGGTGACAGCATGATTACCATTTTCTAAAAAAATAATCCAAAAAAATCTAATTGTTCATGAGTGTTGTGCACTTGTAACCTCATGTTGATCAGCGCGGGTGAGGTTACACACTCAGAGAGACACTTGTGTAGCCTCCATGCAGAGAGAGTGACAAGCACACCCATACACAACCATGAGTACAATATACACAAGAGTGGGTGTGACGAGCACCCACTCACATATTAAAGCTCTGACCCGGCACCTTGATGAGGACGATGGCATTACACTCCCCCTCTGCCTCAGAGCCCCGTTTCTCTCCATCAATCTGACTAAAAATACTGCAGTAAGTACTCCAAGCTGACAGAACTGAGCATGGACTAATCCTGTAGCATGACTTTTCTGCTGAAAATCCGGCTCTTCTACGGGGGGATTTTGCACTCAAGAGTTTCCTCTAAATCCTCTTCATCACACAGCATCCACTCATAGACCTGGCAACCCAGCCTCGCTGCTAGACAAGGGCAGGACGGTGCCAGTGTGGTTGGCATCTATATTTAGTTGGGCTTGATAGAAAGACCGACCCTTCGAAGGACGTTTTTCTGCACTTGACAGCAGCAACTTCACAAACAAACTAGGCAGATCCCTACGGTCACTGAAGACAAATTCAAACCTTTATCATAACGGCATACATCTAAAATTCTGTGTGGCCCACTAGCTACTAAGTGGCCTTTACAAAGTGTGCTTGCAATCTCTTTACTTGGGTGAGGGAAAGTCTCAAATCTTTTCTAAAAGCCTCTGATTTTGACAAACAGATTGTCAGGCATGGAGAAAGTCCCCAGGCTCAAGCGCTTTGACACAATGCATTTTGGGAAGGGGCGAGTGAAATGCCCAGTGAGATGGGGGATCCTGCAAGAGTGGAAATTAGTACAGTAAAGTTAGATTCTGTATTGATGGCCAAAGGCTGTGCAGCTTGCTTGCTTCCTTCCTTTTCCACTTTTGCAGGGAGAGAACGACATGCACACACTTCCAGTCTTACAAAATACGTTATTTTTACTACCGTATTAAAGCATAAATTTTCTAGTGTATCTATAAAACCCAAGTTTCTGAAGGTACATAAAAGGATTTTCCCTAGGTGCCCCACACATTAATAAAGAGGTGCCCCTTTGTGAATCTCTGCAAAAGTGTTTTTGACTTATCAATAAAGTGAAATGCTTTGCATTAATGTTACTGTTATTAACAGTACAAAAAGAACCAGGCAGCAGCTAGACAGGGCACTGTGTTCATGTTCGCAGTGCAATATTCTACCCTGTCGCAGAGCATTAGTCAGAGTATAATACAGGCTTAATTGGAATGTCAAGAGCAGCGGCGTCTACACAAGAGAACATATTGAGCACGTTCAGAAATAAGCAGCAAAGATTATAGAAAATAAACTATATTTTGCATAAATCAGTCTCAGGCTTCAAACAAGTTTACAAACATTTAACGTTTGTAATATAAGATTGTAGTTATAATACTGTGTTAGAAAATTATGTTATAAATAGAGTAACACCATTGCATAGCATAAGAATAATAATATGATTACCAATTGCAATGCAATTTATAAGGAAAGCAAAATAATAGTGTTTGGAAAACCTGTAGGTTTCGAGTCTTTTAACTGTGTAATTCTATTTGGGAGAGAGGCAACACAGTTACTATCCACAAATTGAGCGGTATTGACTGCCAAACTGGCATAATAGAGAACACAATGTTAAGTTATTTAGTGTGATTTAGAATGGCTCCCCAAAGGACAAGTGGCCATTTAGACAAGGATGGCTCAATAGCAAGGCATATAGTGTGCCTCGCACTATCTGATTAGGACTGAAATGACTGCGTTGGCCCAGATGAATCACCCATTCAGGCCCCGTCTCAAGAACCCTCTGTGCTGTTTTATGGGCAAACCTCCTCTACCCAAAGGCAGAGCTGTTAAGTGTTCAACTGTGTGTGTGTGTCTTGAGAGTGTGTGTGTGTGTGTGTGTGTGTGTGTGTGGGAGTGCTGGTCATTGATCAAAGCAGCTTCTAAATTGCCATCATATTTGGAAATATGACTGTTTTGTGAGTGTTTGTTTTCACTGCCAGCTGGAGGTTTGTGGTTATGCCCGGTGGTGCAATGACAGGTTGCACTAGAATTTTAGAAAAGAGGAAAAAGGATGCGTTTCAGTGGTCTTTTACTATTTTGCTCAGTCAAAATTCATAACTTTCTCTAAACGCCACCTTCTGCTGCCTTGTCGGGTCGCAGCCCTCTGTGTCTCTCTCTCTCCCACTTAAGTTTTAGAGTGCTTGAATCTTATTAAAGAGAGAAAACTCTCTTTGCTCTCAGCGTAAACAGCATTCTTCTAATCTATCTAACCGCATCTAAGCCCTGATGCCACCATTGTCTGTGTTTATCTGGGCTGGCACAGAGACTAGTCCCTCCCCATCTGGAACTTTGGCGACCTTCTCGACAGCTAGCTCCTTGTCCTCGATGCAGCTGACGAAGCTTCCTCCTGAAGAGGCAGAAGCGGCTCTATCGGTCCGCTCCAGCTTGCGGTGCTTGCGTGGCTCTGGGGGCGTGTCCTTCTGGGTGAAGACGGCGCGAATGCGCTCCACGCAGACATTGGCGGCCTCGCGCGTCTCCCTAGAGAGCTGCGACAGGCTGAGGAATCCGTGCGGGAGGTCGTCCACCACGCACAGAGTGACTGGCTGCTCCACGTTCCTCAAGCGCTTGGCAAACATCACAGAGTCGTCCAGCATGGGGTCCAGCGCGCACGCCTGAGAGAGGACGGATAGGCAGGGAGGGGTGGTTTGGTACAAAGCAAATTAGAGTTCTGTTCAGACATGTCGAGAATCTTAATTACGAGATGAAGAGAAGGAAACCAAGCGTGCCCCTCTGTTTTCTCTGGAGGACTCGCCCCCTCTCCCCGATCTCGCTGACTCACCCCAACAACTTTGAAATCAGAGCCAACTTGCACATTTTCATGACAACACATTTGCCACCGGGTTCAGTGAGAACGAACAGACCTGGAGCTACTCCATCACAAATATCTGATAAAAGGATATGAAAATGGTGCCCTCTCTTTCCATACTAATAATAATGATAACATGTATTTGTATCACACCTTTCATACACAACATGTAATTCAAAGTGATTGATTTGATTTGCATATTGTAAACAGATCAAATGGGTCCTTAGTTCTCAGTTCCCTCTTCCACACTGCCTCTTATTCAGCCCTTCTCAGGTATCACACCCAAATCTATATGTATTTTCAAATGAATCTTGGCTGCCTGGTTTTGGATTTACAGGTTTTGCCATAGTACATACTACATAGACAATACATTGAGTGGCAGAAAGTGCCACAAGCACTTAAAACCCCTTTAGACGTTATCTATGAATTGTGGCTTACCAGACACTATCTGCACCTCCCACATCATCTCTCTTATTCAATAAAGTATCCCAGCTAAAGGTAAGTACTATATAGTCAGGTCCATAAATATTTGGACATTGACACAATTTCCATCATTTTGGCTCTGTACATCACCACAATGGACTTGAAATAAAAATAAAATCAAGATGTGCTTTAAGTGCAGACGTTCAGCTTTAATTTGAGGGTATTTACATCCAAATCATGTCAACGGTGTAGGAGTTACAAATTTTATATGTGTCCCCCCCCCTTTTAAAGGGACCAAAAGTAATTGGACAAACTAACCTAAAAATAAACAAATCATAAATCAAATTGTCACTTTTAATACTTGGTTGCAAAACCTTTGCAGTCAATAACAGCCTGAAGTCTGGAACCAATAGACATCACGAGACGCTGGGTTTCGTCCCTGGTGATGCTCTGCCAGGCCTCTACTGCAACTGCCTTCAGTTCCTGCTTGTTCTTGGGGCATTTTCCCGTCAGTTTTGTCTTCAGCAAGTGAAATGCATGCTCAATTGGATTCAGGTCAGGTGATTGACTTGGCCATTGTAGAACATTCCACTTCTTTGCCTTAAACTCTTTGGTTGCTTTCGCAGTATGCTTCAGGTCATTGTCCATCTGCACTGTGAAGTGCCGTCCAATGAGTTCTGAAGCATTTGGCTGAATATGAGCAGATATTGCCCAAGAGGCTTCAGAATATATCCTGCTACTTTATTCAGCACCCATACATGCCCACGCCATAACACTACCACCACCATGCTTCATTGATGAGGTGGTATGCTTTGGATCATGAGTAGTTCCTTCCCTTCTCCATACTCTTCTCTTCCCATCATTGTGGTACAAGTTGATCGTTGTCTCATCTGTCCATAGGATGTTGTTCCAGAACTGTACAGGCTCTTTTAGATGTTTTTTGGCAAACTCTAATCTGGTCTTCTTGTTTTTGAAGCTCACCAATGGTTTACATCTTGTGGTGAACCCTCTGTATTCACTCTGGTGAAGTCTCTCCGGTGGTCTTCCGGGTCTTTTGGTGTTGCTGAGCTCACCATTGCGTTCTTTCTTTTTAAGAATGTACCAGTTGATTTGGCCACACCTAATGTTTTTGCCATCTCTCTGATTGATTTGTTTCAATTTTTCAGCCTAATGATGGCTTGCTTCACTGATAGTGACAGCTCTTTGGACTTCATATTGAGAGTTGACAGCAACAGATTCCAAATGCATACAAATACCACACTTGAAATGAACTCTAGATCTTTTATCTGCTCCTTGTAAATGAAATGACGAGGGAATAACACACACCTGGCCATGGAACAGCTGAGGAGCCAATTGTCCAATTACCTTTGGTCCCTTAAAAGTGGGGGCACATATAAAATTTGTTGTAATTCCTATACCGTTCACCTGATTTGGATATAAATACCCTAAAATTAAAGCGGAAAGTCTGCACTTAAAGCACATCTTGATTGTACACCACCATATTGGACTTGAAATGAAACAGAGCCAAAATGATGAAAATTGTGTCAATGGCCTTCACATTTATGGACCCGACTGTATATTTGGAGGCAAGTACAGTTACTGTAATACCCATTACTTTTTTTCCAGGTACAATGGTTTTCTTGGATTCCTCTCTATAGGCGAGTATGAAAGTAAGTGTAAAGTGAGTTGGTTTAATCTAAAACAGATAAGTTTAGCAGATAAGTATGAAGGCAATTGGTATTAGGTTCAGAAATGACATGACAAACATCAGACATCAGAAATGTTGGTTCAGATGCATAAGAACATTGACAAAAATATATATATGGACAAATGAAAATCAGATAAAATGTGGAAATAAATTCAAATGTAAGAATATTTAATGACTAAGACTTTTTAATGGACCTCCTCCTTACCACTATGTGTATGGGCGGCAGTCCCTTCAGCATGCTGTCTGGAGCCAGCAGTGGGGAGCAGTAAGGGTCTCTAACCACCGGAGAGCTCTCCATACTCATGTCAGCAAGCTGCTCTGAGCGCAGCGGCTCAAAGCCCACAGGGAACTCCCTGGGGTGCTCCAGCTCGGACCCCTCGCCACCAGGGGGCGGTATGGCGACCGAGGACAGGGCATTGGAAAATGAAATATCTGCTTCCTTGGAGAGGAAGAAATTCACGTCATCTGGCTGCAGAAGACAAGGAGAAACAAAACAAAACAGTGGGGTTGAATAAAGACTTCATGAACGATACAGGTCATGTAAGATCACTGTGAAAAAAGCATTAATGGCCAAGAAGGCCTCAACCTTATTCAAGATGGCAACTGAAGACAAAAGTTCATATTTTCAGGAGGCAAAATAAATACATTTTAATAAATACTTGTTAATATCTATATGCATTACTATGGTGGGAGCCACTTAACGCAGAGCAAGCAGAAGAGCGCTGTCAACTTTGATCCATTCAACATTTTGTGATTAATCTAAGTTTATATGGATATTTAAACCTAAATAAGTTTATTTCGAGATTATTTGGCAAAGTACTGATTAACTGGTTTGCAATTGCCAGTAATTTGCAAGCTCACCGTTGGAGACCACTACATTATAAAAATACTCAACTACAAGAGGAAAGTATACGTATACTGAACACAGAACATGACCATGAAAATCTTGCTCCGAGATCCTGGATGAATGCCTAAAACTCTTGGCTGAACGATCCCTATTTCAAGGTGGAAAAGAATAAGCACATATCAGGTCTGACGTCACCACAGCCAGCTATTTTTTCCTGAGACAACCACTAATCTGGCCTGCCTGTGTGAAAACACACAAAGGGATAATCTCCAACACTTTGCTGGTACCTGCACCACCAAAGGTTGGGGATTATTCAGTCAGCGAGTTCAGAAAGGAAAAAAATGCACAAAACTGTAGGGATGGTGTGCGGTCTGAGGAACAAGTCTGTGTTCTTGTTTAGACTCAGAACAACAACATTGAAGTCTCCTGAATAAATTCAAAACAATACTCAGATTTTAATCCAGATAAAGCAGTAGAGATCATTAGCTCCCAGGCAGGAGGCTAATAATAAATTGTGCCCTGTAATGGTATTATAATGATCAAATTAAAATTCCAATTCTAAAGATGGTCTGTTGGCAGGGTGGACTGATGAATGCAGATCATCCCGGGAGCAGAATGGCCTCTAAGACCTCTAAGTTAGGGCTGTCACGATCATGGCATTTTAGTTGGTGATTAATTGTCATGCAAATAATTACAATTATCAATTTTATTGTCTTTTATATTTTTTATCCCACTATCATAGTATAAGCCTATAACAGTGTAATAATTCACATCCACCTTAGGAAGAAACTCCATGAATATTGGAACATAGAAATTTGGGAGGTCGACAGTTAATTTGCCTCAACCCCACTGATAAAACAGAATTATTGCGACATCTCAACATTGGCCCTAAATGCCCACAAAATCTGAAAGGAAACATTATTGTGGAATCTTAATGAAATAATTGCGATTAGCTCAAATAAATGTGATCTGATGATGATGTAACAATTGTTACAAAAACTGAAAACAGCCCACCATGGTCATGATCTTGCCGATATGCTCTCATTTCAAAACAAACAAAAAACAGGCCAGATCTTTGCACCTCCCATAATTCAACTCTCCTACATCACTCAGAGGTTGCCCCCCAAACTTGATGGACATGTTGAAATATTGCTTCGCTATCTGTAGCAATGTGAAGCTCTGAGCCAGAGACTAAACCTCCTTCCCCACCCAAATGCAGTGTCAGTCAGAAAAATAAATAATTACAAATAAATGTAAATTGTATTCAGATGTGACGCACAGTACGCTCTGGGAGAAGTGCCGCAGCGAGGGGGGTGGAGTTGTTTGGAGTCGTCAGGTCTTGGCATGTCCGGCTCTTCAGAGACTCTTTCCTGGTGGAGAAATCCGTTGGCTCTGGGGGAACGGGGGGGTCCGAGTGCGGGGAGGACATGGACGCCTCGGATATACTCTTCCTCACAGCATCTAAGAGAGAGAGGAGAGCCAGAGAGAGAGTGTGTTTGAGACAAACAGTGATAGAGAGGTTCATTATAGATTGAGACAGACGGTGCACACTGAATGGACTATGAAGGATGAAGTGGCCACTCAATTTCAATTGAGCCCATTGATATTTGGAGGACACAGAAAAAATACTTATTTTGTTCTGACTACTAACAATCATTTGGTATACAAAAGTGGGTTCACCTATTTTACCGTTTCCACTTGTGTGTCCTGTGGCTGAGAGCCAACAGCTAAAAGCCTGAATTACAACAGAAGTACAACAGTGGGAAGAAGTAAAAGAGCTATGTGGTGATTTTCAAACAACGCTGTCATGGTGATCTCATCAGTCCCACCCCCGACCGCCAAAACACAGCGCTAACAATCGTCATGGCTGGCCTCCTCAGAAAGCACGATGGCTCTCCCGTCTTTTAAATAATGAACCATCTCAGCATCATGATGGTCCTTTAATAATGTACACCCACCAATGTCTTTCTCATTAGTTTGGGCCTGCAGCTGTGGGGGTGTCACCCAGCTAAAGGGACACGGGGGAAATAATGGTTTGCCACCAGATTTATATTGGCTACAATTAACAATTACTGTCATGGCACTGCTGCTCCAATCGGGGAGGGAGACACAACAGGGTGGGGTATGGCATTAATCGGTTGTTTAAATGTTGAATAAGTGGATCCATTTCAATGAGCAAATGAACCCCAGTGCAATTAATGTCCTTGTCTAATAAGAACACAGTGGATAACCACATTAGCATACTCTGCAGGGCGGCTCCAGAAACACAGACAGGTAGATACAGACTATTCTGGAGTTTCTGATAATATGCAGTTGGAAAAAAAAAAATCACAAGCGCCCCCCACCCCCTCACACACACCCACACCCACCCACCAGTGGCTCCTGGTGGTGCATCCACTGTCTTGCTGGTAGGGTTTGCAGCTTTGTTGGGGTCGAGCAGGGAGTGGATCCAGTTGGAGGCTCCCTGCCGGAAGTCTCTGAGCAATAGTGCCGTGTCCCTCCGCACCATGCTCAGTGTGCTCACCTTCTCCACCTGCCTCTCCACCTGCGGTGCCACGCCTGGCGGGTCAAGAAGGTGGGTGTTGTGAGTACAATGGGTGGACAGGCAGGAATGGTGGCAGGGATAAAAGTGATGTTAGGAAGAAATGAAAACATAAGTGGACAAAGGAAGGGTTAGGTTAGATGAGAGGAGTGAAGGATCATGGGAGGACTGTGCCGCCATGTACTGGACTGCGTGTGGTTGTTGCACTATAGCATCCCCCCATGGAGCAAACATAATAACCTCTAAGGAGCAATTTGTCTTACAGACAGCAACCATTATGAAAATGACATTACAAAGCAACAACGGCAAAAAAATAAATAAAATAAAAAAGATATATATATATATATATATATATATATAAATTTTAATCCATGCAGGCCGCTGTATACAACTCGGCTGGCGACAGTACAACAGGCTTCTCCAAAAAAGGGGAATGAACAGCTATAAACCTCTTTATCATTAATGTCATTACACACGCTCTTGTAACCATCATCTCGGCAGGGCAGTAATGTGTGCTACACAGCAGCATGTCGTCATTAATCATATATGGAGTAGATGGTGTGGAGCAGCAGATACAACCCATGGGGTCGAGAGGAACAGAGTGCTGTTCGCAACCAACAGGGTGTCTGCAGGTATCAGAGTCAAGTTAATACTATTAAAGACCAATTTTAACAAAATGTAAGGGAGATTTATTGCCCACAGACAGGTAAGTACAGGAATTTTCTTATTTCTTTCTCTCTACAGTTAATGACAGGTAAGTATAAAGTGAATAAGTATGAAGGCAAGTATTAGGTTTGGCAGTAGGCTGAGGGTTTAAATCAGAAATGTTGACTGATGCAGAAGAACTTGACAAATTTTGATAAATAATCAGAAAAAATGTTTGACATCAGAAATTAAAATGTAAGACTATTTAATGACTTTTAAAGCCTAATATCTGTAAAGCCGAACCTGCAGACAGCCTGAACCAAGTAAAGAGAGAAAAGGAAGAGATAAGGGCAACGCAGAGGACGGGTTAAAAATTGATTTCCAATCGGCTCATCACTCACTGTGTGTGAGAGAGTACAGAAGAAGACTGAAAGATCTATACCCAAACTTTCACAGATTAGAAACTTCAAGGTCTAGATTTATTACCCCCCACCCCTTCAAGATCAATTATGTAAACACCGTTGTACGAACACACAAAACACACCTGCGTAAGCGCCCAGGCACCTGGAGAGCACGCTGAGCGGCAGTAAGGGGTCCATGAGGGTGAGCAGACGCGAGGGCGAAGCGTAGGCGGTGAGCAGCGTTGCAGGGTAGGCCGCCACAATGCCGTCTGGAATCCGCACACCGTGCGCGGCGGCGCGCATCGTCGTTGTCACACTCAGGTTCCCCCCGGCGCTGTCGCCCGTCAGACACACGCTCTCACCGGTCCAACCTGAGAAAGACGAGGAAGTAAAGGAAGGTCAATAGAAGGTAAGTATAACAAACATGAGGAGATAAAAAAAAAATTGAAATGGAGGAGAGATGACAGTGGGGCTGTCACGATCATGACATTGTAGTTGCAGATTAATGGTCATACATTGCGATTAGCAATTTTATGTTCATTTTATGCCACTATAATGGTGTAATAATACACATACACAAAATCGATGAATATAGGAACATAATGATTGGAGAACCTAACGATTTTACAAAATGATTGTTATTATTTCAAATCATAGCGATCGAGTGAAGTTTGCATGTGCAATTGTGATAACTCTAAATGGCAAGATGAGACATAAGGGAGGTAAAAAGAAAGAAGAAAAGTAAGAGAAAAGATAGGAGCAGAGAAGGAGAAAAAGCAAATAAATGAAGAGAAATTAAGCTACTTTTTTGCTTGCTATGTGAACTCCACCAGAGGGTAAACGGCAGCGAGTGACTCACTGTGCGATTAGCAAAGTGTCACTGCTCATGTGGCTGCTGAGCGTGGGTGGCCGTCTATGCTTCCTTATAGCCATATTGTTCTCTGGTTATACAATAGTAGAGTACTGCACAGAATACATTGTTCATTTGACATTTGTCTGTTTCAGCAAAGGCCACCACAAAAATCGGTCTTGTATTTATTGACTCACTATTGAATTATTGTGCCTACATTGTAATGAGGAACATCGACTTCTGTACTAGACATCGTGCAGCGGTGTGCTCTGAGTGGACTAGGGATTGGTTAAGGATTTACAGTGAACTTCTGCAACTTAGAAGAAAATTAAAGGTGCAGTGTGTAGATTTTCACGGCCACTAGCAGTGAAGTTGCAGATTGCGAACAATTGAATTCCCCTCCGTGTCCATGGTGGTGCAAAATGGCAGCGTCCGTGTAGGAGAATCTATGGTGGCCGCAAAACTCACGGAAAACGCGGAAGTCCCTCTCTAGAGCCAGTGTTTGGTTTTTGGTTTGGTCCGTTCTGGGCTACTGTAGAAACATGGTGGTGCAACGTGGCGGCGTCCGTGGAAGGGGCTGCACCTTTAAGTATTTGTATTACTTATGTTGATGTGGCTACTCATAGAGGCGAGATTGAGGTGGTTTTCACTTTAGAATCAATGTGAGGAGAACGGTATGGTTAGTTCACAAACCTTTCCCATGGCCTTGAAAAGCAAAGCCAGCGCTCCTATGTAAACTACAGTGCGTATGGTGTATGTGTGTGATGTGTTGTTACCCAGGAGGTGGTGGTTCTTCAGAGCCCAGCAGTAAGCATAGAAGCACTCCTCCAGGGCCCGAGGGAAGGGGGCCTCCGGGGCCAGGGAGTAATCCACCGACAGGATTGGGACTCCCAGGTCCTGGGACCAGCTCTTCAAGTACGGCTGGGGAGAACAGTTGAGTCTGCATTAGCCAAGATGTTTTTTTTATGTAAAATTGTATAAAGACATGATATACAACGGAACAAAAACAAACCATCTTTCCCTAAACATGTCAGTCTTCAGTGGTCAGGCATTTTGGTGATATTGCCAACCATATAAATCATGTTGACAAAAGCCTTGGCTCCTCTTTCTTAGCTGCTTGCAAGCTTTTATGATTTTAAATAAACAGCATGGTCCCTTCCAGTCCTGTGCTGGAACTGTGATATTTGGGAGGTAGAATGACAGGAAGGTGCTGAGGAGGATATGGATGTTTTATGCATTTCAAACTTGAAAGGCATATTATTGTTATACTCTATAGAGATAGATCTATAGAGACAAACGCACAATTAAAAAAAAAAATACAGAGACTCTCTTTTATTAAAAAAAGGAATAAGCCTACCACCCCTTCTCACAGTCCGTGAAATGACTGAGACCTCTATTGAACCAGGAGTAGAGTAAGATGAGCTGATCCAGAAAGATGTAATATTTGAGGTTAAGGGATCAAGAAGCAAGGATAAAGTTATGAAATCTGCATCCCCTCTAATGACATCCGTCTGCTTTCCAGCTCTTTGTCTAGACAGAAAAGTAAGCACCTCCCTCAAAGTCATTCAATATTTTCCCCCTCACAGATTCAGTACCAAAGGTACACGCACGTCTCAGTTTTCCCCGGCTATGAAGGGAGTGTGTAAACACCAGCACACCTCAGCCTGAGAACAAGGAGGGTTTTTTCCTCCATTTTGGTGTGGTTAGCCTCTAAGGACCGTTAACTGCTTACTATTCTTTTACTCGCCAGAGGCAAGGGCTGTTTGAGCTTCAAATACTTTAGCTGTGACTTTGAAAAGTGTGGAAAAAAAATCAACAGGTAGAACGCAAATCAGACCTGTCAGATTATTATTTCTATAAAGCTCCCCTCCTTTGCCTCTCCATTTCTCCCATCTTCCCTTCAGCAGCTTTTTGCCTAACCGTGACAGGGCAGGCACCTAAGCAGCTGGTGATTCAACGTGAAAATCCACATCGACACAACAGCAGCTCCAGGAGCCGGCTGTGCCCTCACTAAGCCCTGTCACTATAGGTCTGAGACTGCTGACGTGTGTGTGTATATCTGTGTGTGTGTCTGATTGAGTGAGAGAAGTACAAGTACTAGTTAGAGTGAAGTGAGTCTATGCTAACAATGGCTTTTCTTGACTGTCTATAATGTGTGTTAACATGTGTCAGTGACCAAGGCCATGTCTGCCAATCACACAGTTAATCGTCTGTCTGCACTGTATAGCTCTACTTACGTAAACAACAAATAGCCTGCTGTGTTGTATGTGTCTTTGTTTGGCCGGGACCATGGCCGGTTAAGATTATGCATTTGGGAAATCTTGTGTAGCACCCATGTATCCCATCCTTCAACATAAACACACATACACACTTTATAACTCTTTATAAGTGTCCAGATGATCACTCAAAGCAGGAGATAATGGGAGTTTCAGTTCCATTATCCTCATCTTCAGCCTTTGGCAGATCATCTGTCTGTGGCGTTCTACCCTTACTGCCAAAGCACACGAACACACACACCACATCTACCCAGTGATGTGTACCCAGTGACCAATTGTGTGTGTGTGCGTGTGCGTGTGTGTGTGTGTGTGTGTGTGTGTGTACTGGCCTATGCGGCTAAGGTTCTCAGATCCTGGCTCATCCATTACTATGCTCTGAAGATCAATGAGGCACCGAAGGGCAAGAGCACCACGGGTGCCATTGAACACTTCACACTGACCATCAGAGCCAAGGAAGGAAGGGAGGACGCAGTGGAGGGAAAAGGAGGAGATATTAGGGCAGCAGGACAGCAGGACCTTTCCACCCCCCTGTTCACTCCACATTAGTCTGCTTTGAGGGATTATGGGAGCTGAGGGTGGAAAGTTAAATGGGGAAAAAATCAACACAAGTTGGGAGTGGACTGCACCAAAAAATACCCCCACCCCAATGAAACCAAAGTGAACAGTAAAAGAAAGGATATCCCTCCAAAAATAAAGGAACGTGTGGTATTAGGATGCTGTTTTTTTTAAGGGGAGTTGGGGGGAGGAGGACACAGTAAGAAGGGTGACCGTCTGAGGAGTCTCATATTAATGCCTGTGGTAATTTTTCTCCACGGGGCTTTACTGTTCTGTGTTAATTCGACATTACAGCCCTGTTCGCCATCTCTTTAGATCACTTCCTCTCATCCACTGATTGCTACCAAGCTGCATATCAAGCGTACCATGGCGATTTCATGGCATCTTTTCTCACAGTGACTGTAAAGTAGCCCGATGCCACACGCAGACATCACACGGCCGGAGGGATGACCACGTCAGTGCCGGAGAGGTGAGGAGGGAGCGGGGTGATGAGGACACAAACTGCAATAATCTCATCTTCGCCTTAAGGACGAGGCAGATGATGGGTTTGAACGACTCACTTTCATTCGTTTTTCCTTGGTAAACGGCCACGGCCCGGTCACGGCGATCGAGAGGAAATTATTTATGAAGTGCTTAATAAAAATGGTATGAGGATCAACAAAAAGAAAAAAATAAGGAGAAACAAGTTGATCAGGTTATTAAAAAAAAAAATTGTCAAGAGGGATGGACAACTGAGCATTAAGTAAACAACCACAGTTGAGTAAACCAAACACAGGGGATATTCAAATATAACATTGAAACTCCAGTAGAGCTGTACTTTGTCTACTGATATAGACAAAATCGAATATCACAATACTTTTTGACGAATAACCCGATATTGATAATTTGATGATATATTGAGTATGGCAATTGGTGCAGTCATAAGATATCTACACACAAATATTCTCCAGCCCCCATGGAGATATAAACGGCTCATTCTAAGGTAACGAAAACACAACGATTATTATTTTCATGGGATTATACACTAATTAAAACATAATTATGAATATTAAATTCCATTTTAAGTCCATTCCGCAAAATGACACCAATTCTACACACTGCACCTTTAAAGAAAACATTTTACTGGATCACGATAATGTCTCATATCACAATATCGATAATATATCAATAGCGCCCAGCCCTAGGCTTAAGTAAACCACAAGACATGGGATATTCAAAGAAAAATAGCATTGAGGCTCCAGCCCACTAGAGGGGTTGAGGGCAGACAGTCCTCCTATCAAGTTTGTCTGGGATTAATTACAGTGTAATTAGCTTAACAGCTCATTACGAGCCACACTATTGACTGAGTGGGGGACTCTGCTAACCCCTACGCTCCTCTGCTGACAACAAGTGTCTATCTCCTCAACACTTTAATTACCCCAGGTTCAATTTCAATTAGCTTGAGAAAACAGGAAAAGGGAGTTGATGGATTCAAGAGGGAAATCGGGCGGGAGGGGGGCTATATTGTCTGTCTGACATCGCAAGTTCAAATCCAAGGAAAAAAAATGAGTACGAGTGCTGTGTCAGAGTGAAGTTCTGGTAACAGTTTGTATGAGGAGATATCCCATCCGTCATCCCACCACTAATGAGCAGCTCGCACCTTCCCTCGCTTCTGCATCCATCTCAACTACGTCCACTTCCACAATGAGGTCTGAATAAAGAATGAAGTAGATTTTGGAGAACAGTACAGTCCTGAACTAACTTGTACTAAATACTTAGTAAGTAACAGACTTGATTGGATTGTCTACAGAGCTACAAACTCCCATTCGTCGCCGCTCCCCTGTCTGCGGCAGGAGGCGACGCAGGACGCCACTGACCCAACCCCGCCAGAGAACGGCGTCCTACCTCGTGGGATTTGGAGGTCTGAGCCACGAAGCCTCCACCGTGGAAGTGGACCAGGAGGTAAGGTGAGGGAGGGCTCCGCTTAGCCTTCAGCCCTAGCGATAGAGAGATAGCGCCTCCTTCAGAGCGCGAGAGAGACAGCAGGGCCTCACTGTCCTAGAGACAAACAAAAAGGAGAAAACTCAAGATGGAGGGATGTGCAAAGACAGAAATAGTGAGACCTGTGTTGCATTCACTTAGAAAGAGGAACAGCACATTAAAATCAAGATTTATTTAAAAACCAAATACCTTCATATCGATAATTTGACAATATTTTGGGGATGAATATTGGTGCTTTCATAAGATATCTACACACAAGAAATAGTTGATAAAAAACGATTAGTAATGTTGATATTATGATGGAGCAGGTAGCGGCATTGATTAGAGACTATGAAGTTCAGAAAATGTAATCGCAAAAAACTGAACCAAATGTTGCGGAGCAGGTTGCCGGCAACCTCCCATGCTGCCATAAACACACACTAATTCCCATTCATTAACAGAAATGAGGAGAGAGTGAGCACAGGGAGAAATGGAGGGTTTCCGCTGATGTAGGCTTATGTTTCGCAACATTAAAACGCCACCATTGTTTCTGTTGGACGAAGATCAATGGCTCAAAGTGTTTGCTGATGGAAAGTCTGGTAAGATGCCAGGCTGCAGAGGGGGGAGAGGAGGAGAACAAGAGCTGGAAAAAGTCTGGGAGGGAAGCAAGTCGAGACAAGTTGGGAAGAACAAGTTAGAATATCTGCCAGAGAGAAAAACAGATGAGGGGAATTAAATATAGCAGGATGAGGAGGGTTGTCGCTTACTCCAACAGCAAGGAGAAAGAAAAAGAACAATATGGAGATGCTGTTTAAGGCTGCAAGTGGAGACAAGAGACAGTGGGCCGAGAGCTGCCTTAAGACTGTTTTTAGGCTTTAATGAAAGAATCTATCCTCCTGCAATGCAAGGGGGGCTGAAAATAGTCTGCTGAGGAAAAACTATACAAAAACTTAAACTAGGTCAGATACCGAAAACATTCAGTCTGAAAAACAACATTCAGGTGCCAAACAAGTAAACAGCCAATACAAAACGATGAAAAGGATTTATCAGGAGACATTTCAATGTGCATTTACATGCACACTAAAATTCAGATTATATTCTGCCTACGGTAATATTCTCCATATTGCAACTGTCATGTAAAAAGCGTAGTCATACCATCTGATCCAAAAAAAGCCTGGAGTATATTCAAACACTGCCACCATTATTACTTTAGCTGTGGCATGTATGCACCGTAATCATATTGCTTCTGCCGTGTGAAATCTTTTTTTATTTTTATGAAAGTGGAAATAATTTACACATCACTGCCTCTGCAGGTAAACGTACCGAATGTCAAAATGCATCACATTTTGAGCGCTCAAAGGCTTTAAAATGTCTGCAACATCAGCACTGTCCTGTTCAGTATCCACATAACGCAACATAATTTGAATTTGTTTTACTACCTGTCCTTCGCGCAGGTCGTAGGAAATGAGCCTCATCTGAATGGGAGCGAGGCCGATGTGCGCCGACGGAGGAGCTATGGTTACGGATGCTTTGGGATTGGCTGCCAGGGGAAGGTCAAAGGGCACAGGGGGCAACGAGAGGGCACGGTTTACCTTGACCTGAGTGGATGTCATGCTGGCGAGACTCTGGGAGATGGGAGATGATAAAGAGAGAGAAAGACAAAGAGCCAGAGACGCAAAGAGATTGTGAATAAATCATGAATCCCATTGAATAAATTGAATTCCACTCTATTATTTCCAACTGCCTTTAGGCCAAAAGGCAGAGAGAGGAAGGACTATAGAAGTAGAAAAAAAATCCATCCCAGGTACAATTTTAAAGTGAATATGGAGGGCTGTGCACCCTATTACATGCATTGGTGAGTAATGCTGTCATGGGTGAATACATTAGAGAACCCTGTGCTAGTGTGTTTTAAAGGGGGAGATTTAAATTGTTTAAATTAAAGATCTCATTATTAAAGCACAATGAAAGATACTTGAGTTCCTTACAGGAGCATATGAAAACCAAAAACACATTAGTATTGTACATTCTCAATAAAGACAAAAGTAAAATAAATGAAAGATAAAGTGAGAGATTGTATTTTGACATTCCACTCACCGACAGGACTTCTGTCTCTGTGATGTTCCAGAAAGTCTTCCAGAAGTGGATGTCTAAGTTCTGGGTAATGCGTTCAAATTCTGCCCCCCTCAACTCTGGGTCAATGGCATATTTCCCTGA
>OMKR01045074.1:0-11845 GCA_900302355.1 Cyttopsis rosea | reverse complement strand
GGGGGGGGGGTATTTTATCATGCTGAAAAATACTTGGATAGATTCAGAGATCCCTCTCACTACCATGAGATGCCATGTTACAGTATGTCATTGACGATCATTATTGGGGGGAAAACACTGCTGAGAAGCATAAGAAAATCCAGACATTCAGAAAGCAATATTTCTTGTGCTGAAGTGCTGACAAACACACACACACACACACACAGAATGTGAGACATGAGCCGTGTCTTACTGTATTTCTTCAACCTCCCCCAGATAAGGCCTGCAGCACAATTATATCCGGCAGGAGAGATGAATTAGATTTTCTATTAATACTGGCATGGGTTTGATTATACGGATACTGGGGCACTTTCGGGTAAGTTATGAATTGCTGTTCTGAACGTGTCCTCATTGGTCGAGCTGCTCGAGTGAAAATCACAAGTACAGCATCTACAGACATAGGCTTCCTCGGGTACACAAGCAACTCGACCAATGAAGACGCATGTTCATAACCATAACTAATGAATATTCATAGCTTACCCGAAAGCACCCTAGTATCCAGACAGGAGGCGTAAACACCACAAAATACCTGTGTTTTAATATGAAAATATTTGTTTCATTTGTAGTTAGATTTGCGTGCCAGTGATGTGCATGTATGAGTAAAAACATGTATGAATGTAGATTTCTCTTCAGCAAAATACCAGTTATCTGGTTATTTTTTATTCCCCCAACAATTTGTCATTTGAAAGGATTCAGTGTATATCCTGTATATACAGTATACAGGGAACTACCAAAATTAAATTAAATTTGTATGTATTCACATAAAAAGTGACAAGGGTAATATAATAAGTAGTATGTATTGTATTTGAGCTATTTTATTAAGACATTTAATGCAATTATTAATCTGCATTATAATTCATAATTCTTGAACAACTGATTGAGTTGATTGTTATACATACTAAACATTTGTCAGACCTGTTGTATGATGAAAAATTTGAAATGTTATTTTCAAAAAAGGAAATATCTCGGTTAGACAGTATAATATTATGTTAACGTTTAATGTTTATAGTATAATTTTTAAAGGCCCTTTAAAGGACTCAAATATTAATAATTTTATTAGGTGCAATTACAAATATAATGTTTATTACCTTTTAATTGATAGAAAAGATTGACATACAGTGCCAAGCAGCATCTCAAACGAGTCCTTAGGGTCTCAGCTTTCTGATGGTGTAAGGCACTTACTTGTATGTGGCACCAACTGACCCATACCACCCCGCCAAACTCCAACCCCTCCACCTCACTTGGAGCCCAAGAAATGGGCCTGGAGTTTGAGAGGTGAATGAGTTTTACTTTCCTTTGGCACCTTTCATGGTTCTTACCGCTGTTGTATGTTGGAGGTTGTATGTTTCCATATAAAAACTGTCGTTCATTGAATTTTCCCCTCCTCTGTTACCTCTTTCCCCTAGACGTTTTAGGGTTGTAACATAAGTGGGGGCTCGTCCGGGATATAAAATCCTCAATGAACTACTCTGATACTCGTTTGGCAATTTTGTAACATAAAAATTGATTGCATATTGTACATACGGCTTTGTTTGATATAGAGCAATTTGTGTCCGATCCCTCAAGAGAGAGACTTGACAGGTGCAGAAAAGATGATTTATTTGTGATTACAGATTATTTTGGTAGTCTTGTTTCCAAGCAAAGAGTTAAGCATGATGTCAAAGCTCTAATCCTGGTTAAATTAGAGGAGTTGGGCATTTCGCCTGTGCCAGAGGAACCAGTAGGTTTGGAAGGCGCCATTCGTACCGGAGATCCAGTCAGTCCCATGGCGGTAGTAGAGGTAGTCGGTATGCCAGCAGAAAGTGGAGCAATGGTAAAGACACCCTGTACACTACCCCGCGTTGACCCTGGCTCTCCGGTCTCTCCTGGTTCTACTGGATCAAAGGATACGGCCCGATTTAAAGTCCACCTGACACGTCTTGAGCTGGAGGCCCAATCACGCAAAAAGAAAGCGGAGCTAGACTTCAAGTTGGAGGTACGTAGGTTGGAAATTAAGGCTGACAAGGATGTATGACTACGCCAATTTTAGATTGATTTCAAATGGGGGGAGGGAGATGAGTCTTCAGTCACCCTTAATTTGTCAGAAGTATATCGCCCGCAATCTCTTTCTCCTTGAAAAGAGGGCTTTTGACTTACCATACATAATATAACATTAGTAGTGCTTGCCTGATCGGCTTGTGACTTATCTAAATGAGCAAAAGGTGGCCAATCTATCACAAGCAGCTGTATCTGCAGATGAGTTTATATTGACCCACAAAACTGAATTTCCATCGGTGTCTCCTAACAATTCTCTTTTCACGCCACCAGATAACACTCCTCCCCTCCATGCTACCCAGGAACTTGTGTGTTTTTATTGCCACTGGCCTTGTCACATCATTGCTGTCATACTCGGCAGCATAATGAGAGCAAAAATAACCAGAATTTTAATCAACCAAAATTTGTTGGCTTAATACAAACAGTGTCTCCAGGTGCTGCAACTGAGGTCCCGCTAGATAGCCCAGATCCAGGTTTTAAACCTTTCATTTTTGATGGCCATGTATCCCTAACAGAAAAAATCTGCATGTGCATATTTTGAGGGACACCGGAGGCTCACAATCTGTCATCCTCAGTGGAGTGCTACCTTTAATGCTCACACAGGCTGTGACACTAAAGCGGTGGTCTGCGGTATACAAATGGGATTTGTGCCAATGCCCCTGCACCGGGTATTTATTGAGTTGGTGACAGAGTTCTTTAAAGTAGCTATATGCCCCGAGTTGCCAATAAATGGCACCTCCCTGGTGCTCTGCTATGATAAAGCTGGGGGTAAGGTATCTCCAGTTCCAGAAGTGGTGGATGGGCCTCCTAGTCACTCATTGCCTGGTGATCTATCATTGTCATATCAGGGTACATTCCCTACATGTGTAGTAACGCATGCTCAAAAGCTGGGTGACGAGATGGTGTTTAATTCTGTGTTGATGCCAGCCCTTGCAAGAGAAGAGCTGTAAACCAGAACAGGAAGAGAACCTCCCGTTCTGGTTTACTTGAAAGCAACTAATTGTGGTGCAACATAACGATCAGTTGACAGAGTCTTGAAAAGTGTCCAGCTGCGGTGGTAGATAAAGAGTTGGTGAGCCCTGCCAAATTAGTATTTGGCACAGTGTTCGGGGGCCCCTTAAACTGTTAAAAGAACAGTTCATGTCTCCCGATACCTTTTCTGATATTAACGTTTTGGATTATGGTGGCGAGTTTCATAATCACCTACACAACGCCGGTACCAAGGTTAACAAGAACCTCACAGAAAGTGAAGCAGCGCTTTGACTTGACTACAGTCACCCGGCCATTTAACCCTGGTGATAGGGTCCTGGCAGTATTGCCAAATCCTGGTTGCTCCCTATGCGCAAGGTTTTCTGGGCCGTATGAGATCAGGGAAAAAAAAATCAGTAGCACCGACTATGTCATTAACACTCCTGACCGAAAATGAAAAACGACAGTCTGCCACATCAACAGGTTAAAGCTCTATCATTCCAACCCAGCAGAGCAGATCAGAACCCAGTCTGACCTCCTTGGCTGTTTCTGCTCTACTTGTGACAGGATTACAACCCCTGGAAGTCAGACACAAGAAAGGATCGGAAAATGTAATTGCTGATGCCCTGTCCCGTGTATATAGTTAGAGTTGCATGCTAAATTTAGGCTTGGATTTAAAGGGTGGGGGTGTTACATAGCACTGTGTGTGGTTTGTATGTAGTATTGTGTTTGCTTGCACATAGGTTTCTTTATGCAGATATACACCATACCATTTCAGTTCAATGTTTGGTCTTCCCATGGCCCGTGGTTGGTCCATGGAGCTCAAGGGTCGGGGAACCAATCATCATCCAGGTGAAGACTATATACAGTAACCCTGATGAGGATCTTCCTGCCTGGGCTTGTTATTGTTGGACATGCCCCATGAAGACCTGGTTACTTAGTGAATCTGTTGTTTGGACTATGTTGTGGTGAGAACCAAGTCACAGTACTGAATTTGCACAGGCTAGGTTTTCCTTTCCTAGTCTCACTAGGTAGCAAGTGGTTGCCACCCCTTGTATTTTGTTTTGGGTAGTTCAACATTTCCTTTTAAGAGTTAGATCCCTAAAACTCCCACTAGATGTCTGTTATCTTTTGGTTTCAATGAGTTTTACTTTCCTTTCATCATTCATGGTTCTTACTCTGTTCTGTTGTATGTTTCTGTACTGAAACTGTTGTTCATTTAATTTTCCCCTCTTCTGTTGTCTTTGTTACCTCTCTTTCCTCTAGACATCTTAGGGTTGTAACACCGTCATTAATAGCACAAATAAATTGAATGATCAGAAAAGAAAGATTATCGATTAAGAAAATTTGCTTCCACTAGGGGTGAACGATTAATCGATTTCAAATTGAAGTTGCAATTAGCAAATCGCAAAGGCTGTGATATGCAGCGTGTTTAAACTGTCGTGTCAATGGGTCTACATGCCGTCCTGGTGTGTGCCGTCAGGTTCACCAATCAGAAGTGCCGTCCTCCTTGAGTGACAGTCATTCTGACAAATCCCAAGTGCCGTGGTCCTCATGTACCAGTCATGCTCACCAATCACAAGTGTAGGGCTCTATGATTTCCGCAATGCGGAAAACGCAGACTGAATCGCGGAATTTGATAATAAAAATGGAATTTGCCAAAATGTGGAAGCAATTTATAAAAATATGGGTTTTCCATACCTACCATTATAAGCGCTTTTTCACAGTGCCTAAGCCAAATGAACAGAAAAACACTATGACGAGAGAAAAAAAAAAAAAAAGAAAGTATAAACAAGAAAAGAAAAAAAAAAAAAAAAAGAAAGTATGAATTTGCCCTACGGTATGGATTTTGACTGTACCATGCTGACCGGTAGAGCCCTCGCAGATCTAAAGTAGGGATGCACCGATTTATCTACAATAACATATATTAAACAAAATTATTTAATGTGTTATTATATATTAGAATTTATAAAGTAATAACTGGAGCGGCAACTTTATCACCAGACCAACCGCCACCATGTCCAAATCCACCATCGGCTTCCACGCTGCAAGCAGCCTCCATGCGATTAATAAATAGAAAAAACAACTTTTATATCAATCCACGGTTTTTATTTAAGCCATTTAAGTGCGATATTCCAGAGAAAACCGGCTCCGTCACTCTCCTCACAGCTGGCAGTAGTGTCGAATCTTTTAGGTGAACAAACTGAACTGAATCACTTCCTGAAACGAAAGGATTCGTTCACCCCCGCCCGAGCACTGATTCGGTGAACAATTGTTTTTAATGAACGAATATGAATAATGACTCAGTCTTCCAAAGAAAAAAAACTTAGGAATTCGACACTGGATGGAATGTTGTTTTTTCTTTTCTTTTTTATAATGTGAAGCAGATGTGAAGGACTTTATTTTACAAAAGGATGGAATGTTTTGTTTTATAACTACAGAAATGAAGCACTTTGTTTTGGAACTGAATATTGACATTGACTAATATTGACTTAAAAAAATTATATCGCAAATCAAATCGCAATATCTGTCAGAAAAATCACAATTAGATATTTTCCCCAAATGGTTCAGCCTTAGCTGCCGCCCTATTTAGGTATTGAGTTTGTTTCATCATCCCTTCGCACAACACGACAAAGCTTGAACCCATCATGACCACACGCAGTTCACATCTCTTCCGTCTCATTCCCACATCACACACATTGTAGATCTCAAAGCAGGCAACATAAAAGCAAACAAGAATGGTAATTAAACAGGAAATTAATACCAGCTAGTAATTCATATTATAGTTTTATTAAAACATGGACTAATAAATTACAAAATACTCCGGTCACCTTGTCCTTAAGTGACATAGTGCAGCTGCTGGCTAATAACAGTTTCACTTCCATGTCCGTTTCTGTCAGAAGCCAAGTCGCTATAATTAGCGACAAAGTGTGTGAGAGAGTGTCTTTATAAGATGCCACTAAGAAGCCAACAGCGGATGTCGCAAATACATTTGGATTAGTATCGCTTAGGGTCTAAATCATAAACTTCATCACGATGCAACACACTATTAATTCTCCAAATGAGTGATGATTACATACTTACCAATATCACAAACTTTGCCATGGTAAGAATTATTTGATTCGATTGAGGGGCCTATGGATTATACAAGAATATCTTGTGCCCAGCCAAACATCATGTCTCATTTACAGTATATCAGCTCAGACAAGCAACAAGAATGCTTGTCATGTGTTTTGTCTATTGTCTGGTCTTGTTCAGTCCCAAATATTTCAACAGCAGCAATATATCCCTAAGGGGGGAGTAAATACCCTCAAACTACAGCCAGGCCACATTAATGTACATTTCTTTCTTTTTGCAGAACAAAAGTCAGTTTTCCAATAAAATAACTATCCAAATCCATATTTCTGCTTATCATTAATTATTGTGGTAATTATTGTTGATTTTGTTCAAACAAAGCACTGAATAAATTCAATTAATAAAAAATAAAGTTGTTTTTTTCCCCCTATCATACAGTGTGGGATGTTTTTTTTTATCCAGCACCTGGCCTACTAATGCATGAAAATGCACATAGTAATTTTCTGTTTTGGGTCTTTAAAAGCACTGACATTTTTTCCATTGTTGCTGAAAAACTTGTGATGGTACTCAGTAGCAGCAGCAAGTACAAAAGAGCTAATACTCAGTACAAAAAAAAATGTGTCGGTACGTCCCTACTGTACTTCAAACACACCATTGACGTCACAGAAACATTTATACGAAGAGGTCAACCTCCTGGAACATTCATGCTTGCAACACCCACTCACACAGTAAGGCAGCCAGGCAATAAATGGTTTTATCCAGATCCTCTGAATGTGCAAAACCCGGGACAGGAAACCGTGGCTCAATTGTACAACTTCCACCAGCATGAAGCAACGCAGGCAAACTAGGAAATCTTTCATCACAGTCAAGTTTCATCACAGCGGACTGGAAACACTAGCAGGCACACCCAAGAACACACAACCGCTATCACAGTATAACGGTTTAGAGAACGTTAAGACAGGGCGGCTCTGGTAACCACCAGAGTTCAGTCCTGCAGAAGGGAATAAGAAAGGCGACCCAGGTTTGGCTTGCAGCCCAAATTAAAATTACATTGCTTAATTAGAATCTGGGTATTACTCTCTCAGCAGGGCAAGCCGACAGGACTTATGCTGACAGAATAAGCTACACAGGACCTTTATGAACTTTGGATCAGCATAAGCTGCTGCAGAACATGCTTAATGATAATGAACCCTGGGCACATTATATCCCAATCTAACTGCTGAGAGTTTATCATATTCTGCAAATATATGGAAATTAACACAGCTGGGCATACGAGTCCAATCTCTACATTGGCCAACTTTAAGGTCATTGCTGACAATAGCGGTAAAAAGCAACGCTTTTCATAATTACTTCTACTTGAAAATATATTTAAATGAACACAGTTGGGCAAACCAATCCTGTGCATATCATTAAAAAGGGAATGGCAATAACTCACCAACCCTCTGGAAATGACAGCCAAAGAGCTGCCATTACATTGCATTCAAGAATTATGTCAGACAATCTGTACAATCAGACAACAGACCAGGAATATGGACTGTAACAGGTCTACACCTATATCATTGTATTAATTCAAATTTCTGAGTTCTCTTCATTGTAGGAATACAGTGAAAAAGCCCAAATAACAGTGTTCATAAATGTTACGCATTAAAGATAAATGAGGGTATCAATAAATCATGTATAACAACTACAGTATCTCCAGAAATATTATACGATATATATTATATACATGTAACTGTATCTAGTGTGTGTGTAGCTGTCAGATAGCACTGCTATAGACCACCAAACTTAAACAGAAAAGAGAATAAAATTGTTTAATAGTTTACCAGCATCTGAGTTCATGGCTCAGTCCTTCTCTGTCTCTTCTCTTCCAGAGCAGCGGTGAGAGCATGAAGAAAAAGAGAATGAGAGAGGGTGGGGTAAATGAGAAGAAAGAGATTGACACTGCGATTGGTTCTACACTCTCTTCAATCACGTGGCAACTGCTTCCCTGTCCGTTTTTGTTTTCATCTGCATGTGATGACCAGAGGCACTCGGTGAGAGTGTGTTCAGCCAGTCGTCAATGTCTTCCCCTTTCACCTTGTTGTTTAAAAAAAGGCTGCAGACACACGCATACAGTTGAATCTGTATCCCATTACTTCTCACCTATTCAGGAGAATACACAGGAACACAACTGAAGACTGCATCTCTTCATGTGGATTCTATACATTTTCAATTCGGTGCCAACAGTGATCTCCTGCAGCCAGTTACCTTCCACCTCCTTGACAGTCAGTCACCTCGACTGCTATTGGCTGCTCTGTCAGAAACTCCCAGTGACCTTCAGCCTAATTGGCCGCTGTCAGTCAGGAATGCAACAGTAAAGACACCGGCATGAGTAGAGGGGGTGACACGGTGCTTCGGTGGCGGTGTGGCCTAAATAAAGCTCCATATCGGGTGTCACAATAGTAAAGTGTATTATGTCATGTGCAAGGCAAAATACATTGGAATTTGTCATACACATCACACAGCTCTGCATCCTTTTTAATGTGAATTTACATTTGTTGTCTGTATACAAATATGAACTGCACACGCACACGCACACACACACACACCTCAGTTGTTGTCACTGTAACCTTGCATGACCAACAGAGGGGTGGGTAAAAAAGGTGTCCTGACTTTAAAAAATATGCTCATTAATTAATAGCTCCTTAAAAACAGAATTAACCTCTTAAGCGCCACGGACCCGCCGGCGTGTCCACGGCGCAGTCCGTGTTTGACGACCTATCCGTAGTTGTGTAGCATGTCATGCTCACTAACATAGCTCCAAAGTCAGCGATCTTTTTTGGACAACGGGTCCTGTGACCTCTCTCATCAAAATATATGAATGAAATTGGGCTCACCTTTACAGCCATGCCGGAGATAAACAGCTACACAGGGTTAAGTTATCTTAATTGGGATAGCTGGATTGGGAAAAGTTGTTAGGCTTAGTGAAGCCAGCCAACAAAAGTATATCCTGGGTATATGTTGAACTTGCTTTGTAGTATAGGCCCCCGGAGGAAGAGGACGCTGCCGGGCTCTGGGCTTGTTCAGGCCGCATTTTCCACGCCTCGTCCCGCGCTCCTCTGCGGCTGGAGCACGGTGTGTCTGGATGGTAAGCTACCTCTGTTAGCCTCCGACCCCGGGTACAGGAGCGGACCTCGGCTCTGAGGCTAACAGAAGTAGCTTAGCTTAGCATCCACCATGCTCCAGCCGCCCACACTGATTTCTGTCAACGCTACTGGTTTATATATTCATTATTTTATTTAATCAATATTCAGTATACCTTCTCTGAAAGGTTTGAGAGACGTTTGAAACAAGGCATTTGACGTGATGGGAATCACAGCAACATATTATTTTATTTTATCTATTCAGTGTTTAACGTAAAGCCGTGTTGGTTCTGTTGAATGTTTGTCACCTATTCGTTCTGATGATAAATAATTGTATATTATAAACCATAATTAACCTTCTGGTTTATTTATACATATATTTGCTGTTATACAGAATAATAAAAAACAGCTGAATTGTAGTGAATTCTGTGTAGGACATTATTCAAAATCAACGTGTATTACGAATCGATATGTATTGTATCGTGGCCTCTGTATCGCGATACGTATCGTATCGTGAGGTTGTAAGCAATACCCAGCCCTAATGTTTACCTTTTAATTTATAGAAAAGATTGACATACACCAACTGCTGATGCACACCACCCCACCCAAACTCCAACCCCTCCACCTCACTCCGAAACGAAGAACTGGGCCTGGAGCTTAAGAGGTTAATACCAAAGCTCCGAATGTAGACTTTTGGTCCTTTCATCAGCTGTGCTGCTGCTTGAGCTGTTGAGAAACACCAATATTTGGCGTCATGCGGGTGAACTCACTGTGGCAAGGAAGACGCAGTGGAATCAACAGGGTGGTGCCTTAAGAGGAGGAGGGGTCAAAACAGATCTGGGACTAAAATGACCTCTGTTAAGACAACTTGATGGATATCACAGTGCCACAGTTCAAGAACCATTGATGTGACTCACATGGCGACTTGCAAATATCCTCAGTATTAGTGATGTTTTCCTGACAATAGTCGGCAGAAGAAGAGCTACAGGGAGCCTCCAGGGAGGGCAGGGGGCCCTCCCTGGAGCTGAAAACACAACTCCCTGGTTTACTGTAACAGCTGGCAACAACTGACAAAGTGAAAAAAAGTTTTAGAAACTTTCACAAATGTATTAAAAATAACGAAAATATCACATGTACATAAGTATTCACATTGTTTGCTATGACACTCAAAATTGAGCTCAGGTGCATCCTGTTTCCACTGATCATCCTTGAGATGTTTCTACAACTTGATTGGAGTCCACCTGTGGTAAATTCAATTGATTGGACATGATTTGGAAAGGCACACACCTGTTTATATGAGGTCCCACAGTTGACAATGCATGTCAGAGCACAAACCAAGCCATGAAGTCAAGGGAATTGTCTGTAGAAAAATAGGTGTGCCAAGCTTGTAGTATCATACTCAAGAAGACTTGAGGCTGTAATTACTGCCAAAGGTGCTTCAATAAAGTATTGAGCAAACGATGTGAATACTTATGTACATGTGATATTTTTGTTTTTTTATTTTTAATAAATTTGCAAAAATTTCTAAAAAACTTTTTCTCACTTTGTCATTATGGGGTATTATGTGTAATATTGAGAAAAAAAATAATTTAATCCATTTTGGAATAAGGCTGTAACATAATAAAATGTGGAAAAAGTGAAGTGATATGAATACTTTCCGGATGCACTGTGAGAGGACAAACAAAGAACCTGCAAGAGTGAGGAAAACTTTGATAATTTATTAGACATCAAAACCTTATATACCTTCTTCATTTCATTGACTGGTCATACAAGTGCTACATATGTACCTGAATTTTGATTTCTAATATATCCCTGATATAACTAACATGTATTGTTCTAAATTGAATATTGACATTGGATGCAAAATATTGTGATATGAATGTTGAGCCACATCACATTTCCATATACATTGCAATGGCTGCAAAGATGTCATGTCCATAAGGAACATGCTTAGAAGAAAGTGTAAATTTGAGACGCACAGGCGGTGGAAGAGTGACATGTAGTGGATCTGTGGTGTCATTAAGGCAGGACTCTTTCACCCTTGTTCTAGACAGACAAAAACAGGAAACTAGTAACAATGAGCTGCTACACCCCCACCACACTGGACACACGGAGCTTCCATTCGAGGCGTCATTCTGCAAACAACTAAAATAATAAAAAACTGATCTTGCCAACGTTAGTTAAGCATATGAGAGAGCAATAAACAAATCTTATTTCTGTGTAGAAAACCAAAAAAGCTCAATTACAGCAGTACTGTCTTACAAAGCAATAGATTTATGAGTGAGCCTTTAAAAACTATTGGTAGTTCTCACAATTGCAGAAGAAAATAAACCCACAGAGAAAGTCTGTCTAGTACACAATGGCAGATTCATGGCGCCTGAAGCACACTCTTAACATGCTTTTTTTCCCCAGACTACCGATTTGTCACAATGTGTGAACACAACACACTTTGATGTCTTCGCCTCAGCTTAACAATGTGACTAGTGTAACCATCATGCTATTCTCTTAATTCCACAGAATCATAGTGAATGAAAGGAATTGATTTCACCCCCACCTCATGCTCCCAAAAGGGCCAATTTTCAACATAGTCTGCACCAGGCAATCTG